>UZAF01016169.1:0-18009 GCA_900617895.1 Haemonchus placei
AACAACAGAGGGGAAGGTTCCATCCAGTAGGATTAAGCCATTTCTTTGAGAAGCGTTCATGTGAGGGCTATCTGACACCCCAACAATAAATTCAAAGCATTATTGACATTGACATTATCGTGAAGACTTCTTCCGTGTTTGGAACATCCAGCCCAACTGACGACTGGAGCCAGTCAACATCGAGACATCTACGTTCGTTTTCCTTCAGTCGACCGCCGATCAGCTGTTGTTGATCATAGCGTTGCATGCATGGTCTTATCAACAGGCATGGTTTCCCAGAATCAGATATCTCTCACGTTGCACTTAACCAATCTTGGAACTGAGGGCTAGTAAACTTAATCGAGGCTCTCTCAAACGATTTTCCTGGAGAAGTTTGTGATTAATAATTGTTCTGCTCTTCTTTTGTCAACTATGCGACCAGGGGCGGTACAAGATGGTCAGCGCTTGTCCGCTATCATCAATCATTGATCCACGGTAATCCTCAGCTTCTATTTTTTGCACATAATGTTATTATGGTTCTTTGTTCGGGCTATATTACTAGCTTGTGAGGGGGTATCTCCTCGGATTGCTACTGAGAATTCGTTATTTTATAAAACCAGCACGATTTTGCCGGTCACTGAGTGTCTAGGGTGAGTGTTTCCTCTAATTTCTCTCGAGCCTGCATGGGAGTACAAGAGCTCAAAGTGATGGATATACAAAAGATCGGCCGAATAAGCTCGTGATTGTTACATGTCTCAGGCCTAATGTGTTACTAACGCTCACACTCGCCTACATTTAGTGCTAAATTTTGCGATAACAGTTCCAACCGATAACAGTTCCAACAGTTCCAAGTTTCTTCACTTTGAAGTGTTTCGACCAGGAGAAAGGTGTGCTTCTTTCCACACATCGACTTTGTGTCGACTCGTCTCATTCCAGGAGAGCAACATTAAGTCCAATGAAGTTCTGTTATCGAGTCTGGTAGTGTTCCGGATAGAAGCTTTGGGGAACTCATTCGTGCAACTGCTTATTGATAGCGATGAAGAAGCAGACAATGAAGATGTTTCGGGAGCTCCTGATGGTTTGCTCACTGATGCCGTTGAATCAAATAATCATGAAGATTGTGAAGGGGAGTCTGACGCGGGTTGGTCCGCGACTACAGTTCAACCAAGTGTAGTACTTTTACCGAGGATAGTGAAATCCAAAACGACGATGACTAAGCATGCAGCAAACCAATGAGTTTCTACAAGTTATTCATGACAGACGAATTGGTGAAACTAGTGATTGAAGAATCCAACCGTTATGGATCCGTTAAGTATTCGACTTGGTCTGTGCTCGAAGAGCAGGAGTTCTACAAGTTCTTAGCCATTTGTTTTCATATGAGATCGAGAAGAGGTCCAGTCTCAAAGAATACTGGTCTACAAGAAGTATATACAGCGAATCTTTCGCAGCCAGGCTGATGACAAGAAACCATTTCATTGAGATTTTGAACCCTCTCCACTTTGCCGACAACGTTACCAAAATTGTTATCGGAGCGTTTGCAAGTTCCATTTCTATCGCATATGTCCGGTTCTATTATTGAATACGAGTACAATGATTATTGTCTTGTTAGTAGCGTTTAGATTCGTGATTAACATTATGGTGTATGGACGCTCCATATTTTCTCAGCTGTTGGAGTCCCAAGCAGATATGTTGTTGAGCATATTCGAAAACATGTGTTTGCAAATTTTGACTAGTATTGCTTCATAAAGAAAGTAGAAATTTTTGTGTGAATTTCATGCATCACCATGTGATGCACGTGGCCACGCAGGCAAGTATATGCGTGCATCACCATGTGATGCACTCGGTACGCAATGTGTCAAACAATCCCGTCAGAAGGGTACGCGCATTCGACTTCCATTCAGAATCGTAGTGGCGTACTGAATGCGTATGTGGCCTAAGCAATGACTTGCGGTAGCCGGCTGATGTACACGCCAGTGCTTTTCTGCACCTCCGCCCGATGCGCAATTACCTACAATCAAACTAGAACAACATTTTTAATATAAATGTAATGACAGCTACGCTCTTGAAAGGATATTTTGTGCTTGAGTGCTTAACTCTATGCGCGATTTCCAGAACGAAACTCAAAGGGGATCTCGGGTGAAGCACTGTCGTTTATACGGAACATGAAAATGTTTTACTGCTCTTCTCGAGTAAGATCGTAGATGAGCGGTTGTGGACATGTTGTGCACTCATGAACGTGCGTAGCTCACTGGTGCTCCTGTATTCCAATAAGGTATCGAAGGTCCAGTTGGATAAACTCGATGAGGCATTTCCACGAGGCAGTAACAGTGTCAGACCTTTCGAGACCTCGAACGAATGCCCCGACGACCTACAGCCCACTGTCAAATTTCTTGACAGCACAAGTGCAGCCGTCGCCCATCGATGCGGTCATTTTTTAGAGGTCTTGAAATGATAACGTCATTGCACAAACGTTTACCTCGACGGTGAGAAGTAAGGATAAGAGCTCACCGAATGCAATACTGTTAACACGATAACACTATCGCTGAAAACGTAGAGCACAATTCTATCTGAAATTTTCTGACACAATCCCATCTCCAGAATCATCAATGTGTGAACGCGCCCGGTGCAGACCATTATATATCGTTCTTTATTAATGGGCTTGACTTATTCTTGTTGTATATTTGACAGAGGGCGGAACTGACTTGGTTGCATGTGACAGTCTTATCGCATGAATGGTCCACGAAACACCCCCTGATCGATACTGGCCCAGATTTACCAAGTCAAAACTGTAAAAGCAATACACGCATTCACAACGCTACTACAATTCTGAATAGAAGTGAAGACGGAGCGCACCCCAAAAAATGATTGAATCAACTTCAAAAGACTTTCCTTTTACCACATTTTCCCTAATGCGTTGACACCTTGCCTTAATACATATTCATTTCAATTTCACCTTATTTTATTATTCTTGTGCTCGACTTCTTACCATTAGTGGTGGTGGGCTACCACTGAAAAAAAGAGGACAAAGACAATTAGACACACTGGACCCAGAAAACTGCACAAAATTATCCTACTTTGACAAGGACCAGCTTTTCACTTAAGGTATTCTGCGACACGCGACAATGTCCTCTTTAGTAGTTACCATCTTCCTACTGCTACAAATAACGGTAACTACTAAAAAAACATTCTTCACATCCTTGCATTGGTTGCGTTACATAGCAGATGGTAGACTACATCCCTCTTTTAACTATTTCGTTGCCGCCTCCGTTTATTCAAAAGGTAATTGAACGAATCTCATTGCAAGACAACTCATGAACTATAAAGTAGCGGGCATTGCAGTATTACGTCTGCATCTGACACATCTGGAACAAGGTCCTAATGAAGGATAATTCGCCCAGGTATGTACCCTATTGTCGAAATTAACAACATTATTACTAAGGTGCAACCACGCATTTGCTTCCGCTACAGGTTATTTGATCAATTCCACAATGTATTGAAGGGATATGTGACCAACAACTCCCTTCTAAACTTCTACTCTGAAGAGTTACGGCAAATTTACGAGACAACTATCTATTAGTTTTGCTCCGTAACCATCTAGTAATTGTTACCTGTTCGCTGGAAGGTCGAGACAAAGTATTCGTCCGACTTATCCTGATTTCGATGGACTTTGAGGCTCACTTTTTGCATTTTTTCCCAAGAGCAGACTGCCTATGGATGCTGAATGAATATCGGTAGACTCCTGGCATATCTCACAGTTAGCAAAATTGCTGATGCTGGGAATGTCGCTTTGTTAATGTAAAGCGGAAGATTATCATCAGTACACCCCAGTTTTTTTAATAGGATACTTCTCCCGTGTGTGCCGATATTAGTAGAACAAGAGTTTACATATAACCGTGGCAGTACAATGGTCAAGCTAAACAGTGACATCTACAATCGAAATGCGACCATGTGCCACCCGTACCTAATAAAGAGTGCAGCTGACTCTTGAAACGCATAGTGTGTTTGTGAACAAGTAACAGGGTTGAGTTGACTTAACACAGTAAAAAGGAACAGATTCGTAAACATTTTGTAATCCCTGTCCTTGAATTCGAAGGCTCGTAGCGATAACAATCTTAGAAGTAACTATTTCTAAAGCCGTTCGAATTAAAACCTAAGGCTCATTTCCCTTAAAGAAAAATGGCAATAGCAAACTGCCCTCAGATATCCAAACTGTTGTTCCATTCCTTTAAGTCGGTATTTCTACGAGGTTAAAGGAATACATATCCACTTCCTCTCGTCCGTAGGCTCATATATTGCTCTGCTGCTCTGCTGATTAGTTTTGGTGATTGGCCTCCCATTACCACAAGGACGTAGAAACGGAAGATTGGGACCTAGTTCCATAACTAGTAAATCACAAAACCAGATTGCTGCCTCGTAATCTTGCCCTCCAACTCTTCAGGGTTTATGCGCTAGCCTCTCTAACTACAAACTCCACCAGTCAAAGTCGATAAAAAGAAAGGAGACAAGTATAAAATGAATAAGCTCATACCCTGCCTGGCTTGCTATCCTATCCAACTGTCTTTCAGGGCTCGGGTAGCATTAATCCGGAGAACTATCAAGAGCTGCCGGTCGTTCCATGTCGAATACGATGGTTGCAGTATCCTTTCGCACAATCTCTTCTACGTAGTTGTGGTAGTCATCTCCTTGAAAAAAAAAGTCATTTTCATTCTTCGATACCATCCAATCTAATATTACGCAACTATAATTCTACCAATAAACCAAGCGGAGAACTTTTGGCAACCTTAAGCTTAACGATATGCAACTGAAAAACAGATTGGTAAGATCTTCCCAAGTATGGTACATAAATCAATGAGAATGTGCTAACCACCTCGAACTAGAAAAATAAACTTTCAAAACCAGAAAGATAATCTTTCAAAAATCTAATTTAGGAAATTAAAAAAGGAAGTACTGCGGCACGACTGCCACAGTTTCCATTCCGCACAGGTCCCGCCACAGTTCCTTTAATTGCCAGTCGTGTGTTGGAGCGCGCCAGACACTAGGGTAGGGGTAACACCTATACTATTAGAAAAGGGATCTGGAAGTTATGTACGATACGATGCACAGGTGTAGTGAGAAATGAAAAAGGGTAGAGTCGACTGATCCTCCTTGATGGAAACCCGAGGAACTTTGAAAAACCACGCAGTAGGACTCTGCTTTTTTTGATGTGAACGTATAATTTGGTGTTGAGAGATGTTGCTACTTTTTGGCAGCCCATCAATCAATAAGTTCACAGTAGAGCCCTTCTTGTTATATTGGCCTGTGGAAAAGTTTCTGATTTCTTTTCGATTCGATTCGATAGGGAGAGGCAGGGCCATTGGATGTTTTAGCTTTTATCGAGCTCCGCCTGGTCTAAGACCATCAACCCATCCCCAAAGGGTGGCTCAAAACCACAGCACCAGAACTGTGTTCCCCCTACAAACTGGACCCAATGTTCTATTCAAAGAACCCTTGTTAAGGCAGTACTAGCTCTAGAAATTTTCCATCGCTTCCAATTAGGCTGAGCTGGTCTTACGTCGATGTCTTGAAGTTTGACCATTGACACTCCAGTCAAATGAGGTATCTGCCTATTGCCACTGCATCAGTAGAGACTTTTTTGGCGACTTCAGCTCCAGCAGCGATGCCATGGTTCCTTATCAGCCATTATCAGTGCTTATCAGTCTCCGTCAGCAGTCACATAGGATCCTGTCATCACACCCCACATCATCCTCCAAAGTGACCGAAGAAAACCTCATAAGTCTCGACTTAATGAATGATGCAAGACACAGCGCAAACGGGAAGAACATGAAAACAATTTTAAACTAAAAAAATAATCTTTTGAAAAATAAATTTAGGAAATGTAAAAAGAAGCTCTTCGGCTGCTACTGTTGTTTCCACACAGGGACCGCCACCCGTTCCTTTAATTGCCGGTTGTGGAGTTGGAGCGCGCCAGACAATGGTGGAGGGTGAGGGATTACTGGCTTCCTATCATTTCTATTTGTATTTCTCCTCAGTACAAGCTTCAAAAATGCAAATATGTCCGAGTTGTAACACCTACACCATTGAAAGAGGGATTTGAAAGGAAGTTATACGTACGATACACAAGTGTAAGTGAGAAATGAAAAAAGGTAACGTCGACCAATCCACAGTGAAAAACCAAAGGGATTTTAAGAACCACGCAGTAGGCTTTCTGATAAGTGAGTCCAATTCGGTGTTGAGAGATGTTGCCACTTTTTGACAGCCCATCAATCCATAACGGCTCCTGTTTGCCTTGTTAACTGGCTTTTTTTTATGCAGCTCCAGTTTTACCACAATTTTTTCACGGTTTTTTCACGAGGTAAACCCTCATTCAGTTTCGTTAACGACGAAGACTCACTAGGACCTTACTAAAGGAATTCTAGTGTCCCTCTTAACCCCCTTACCCTATGCTGAGCCTTCAAGAGTTACATAACTTATGTCCGAATTCTCACGGTCGCGCGCGCACGCATGCAGTGGATGTTCGACAGTGTTTTGCGGCTACAGACTCCTAACGACGTAATCAGCCTTTCATATCATGCAGAAATAATTCATATGTAAGGTACGTTACGTTGCGCACTCCCACATTTAGAAGCCACAGTTCATAATATTATAATTTCGTAGTAGTTAGTTTTGGACGAATAATTGAAGCGATAGTTCAGAAGAGTGCAAAATGGGCGAAGAAGACGCGAAAATCGCCATATCCAAAGAAATATGTGTAAAGCCTAAAAAAAAACTAGAAAATTAGGAATTGGACGAGGTGATGACAGAAGCTGCATGGAAGGCGTATTTGGACGAGCTGTCCAAATGTGTGTGCCGTCACGTACAGTAGGCTGCAGTAAGCTGCCTGTGTGCAGGGTTTGGGTTCCGAATGGTACAACATCTGTATGTAGTTTTTACGAGCATAAGATGTCGTCCCTAGTTAGTGGTCATCTCCATTTCTTTCTACCTGCGATATTTTGTGCCTTTAACTTCGTTTCGACGAAGTCTCTCTTATCACGTCCCGTCACCTCATCTTTGGGGCTCCAACGTGACCGCATTCCTTCCTCTTCGAACTCGAGCCCCCCCAATAAGAATGCACCGTAGTTACCTGAAAGGCCTATTTTTACTAGGCCCCTCGATTAGCTCCTTTCCCTAGCTTTGAGCAGGTGTGCAACGACAATGAAGCCGATTCCATCAAAGCGCAGACCAATAGAATGGACAAGTCAGTCACAATTCTTATTGTCAGATTCATCTACCATTCCCTATACAGGCCAGTTCTGTGGATTCATCTGTATCACCTGTCGTCCCGTTGATCATCGACTTCTTCGAGCGGGCGCCATTTACGTCTCCATTCGTCCCTGTCACGAGCATGAGTGGTCCAGTGAAACGTCCTCGCTTTGGGGACCGAGGTCCAACATTCCTTTCGTTCAGAGCTTTCGCCTCTGAGCAAGTACTGGCGACATTTGGTCGGCGACTAATTCCCCTATCCGCCACCCAAGGACGCCTTACGTAGCCTCGTGGCTAACCGGCTGGGATCCTTCAGTGAGAGAGAACCCTCAGTGAAGGAGATTCGTAGGTCTGGTGGGCCGGGGCCGAGGTGGTGTGACAAGTGCCGCAATTCGCACACGCATGGTCACGGATTCGAATCTCGGATCGATGCCCGCCTAGCCAACCAAGCCCTCCATCCCTCAGGGGTCGGTGAATTGGTACCAGACTCGTCTGGGAGGATAAAAGCACTGACTTGTACATCGGCTGGCCAGCACAAGTCATTTTATAGACCACATACGCATTCGAATGCGTGAGCGCGTCCCTCAGACAGGATTGATTAACGTCCCAAGACATTACCTTTATGGTCTGTGGTATNAGCATCGAAATGATGACATTACAGCCGAAGTGAGAGCAAGAAATGAACGACAAATTCGAAGGTGGGGTAGTCGACGGGTGGCTGACTGAGGTGGTGGCTGCTAAAAAGAACTAGACACGACATANGGGGTCGGTGAATTGGTACCAGACTCGTCTGGGAGGATAAAAGCACTGACTTGTACATCGGCTGGCCAGCACAAGTCATTTTATAGACCACATACGCATTCGAATGCGTGAGCGCGTCCCTCAGACAGGATTGATTAACGTCCCAAGACATTACCTTTATGGTCTGTGGTATGCTCATCAAAAATGGAAGAGCGGAATCGAAAAAATGGACCTGGCCATTGCATAATTTGATCGACTACCTTCTATGCCACCTACATCGCGAAGTAGTTGAACGTCTCCTTCGTTCACCTACCTTTATAAAGCCCAAACTCTCATCGGTTGCTTTCACTTGAGACTGTGCTCGCACCACAAGTTTTAAGTATTACAACTTTCAGGTTTTCTTGAAGATCAAAGTATCGATTCACTGACTCCACTGTTTCTGACATAAAATAGAAATCGATAATATTTATAGATAAAAATTCATCGAGAATCTAGAAAGAGACTTAAGAAGAAAACGTATATTCTCTTTCGCAAGAGATAATGGCAAGAAAATGATCGATAATGTGACGAATGAGCAAAAAAGAGGATAGCTCGTAGTGTCCAGCATATCGGTTGCCAAAATGGGCGGGGCGCTCTGCATGTAAAGTGTGCGGAGCTCCGCCCTTTGCCGAACCGATATGATTGGAAAACCGATACAAATGCAGTATTTCACATACAATATATATTAAGGACATCTGGTCAAAAAGATCATAAATTTTTTTACGAATACCTCACTGGCAAGTCTATACTGTAACTATACGGTACAATGACTACAATATATGTAGTGAATGACCAGAACTGGGACGGACGAGCGGGCGAGAGACGACTAGTCAAAAAGTAAAGCAGCAGCAAGGGCAGTGATAGAAAACTTCATGGAAATAAGCTGTAGACGACTAGGTAACGATAACGATGATGAGGAAGGTCTGGTATCGTAAAGCCAATTAAATGAATTGATAAAAGCATCGTTGATATTGCATCACGGGAAACTCAAAGCTATCAAGGCAATATAAAGCTACAAATAGGAACACAAAAAAGATGAAAACAACTATACAAACAACCTGAATGAAAAACCAAACGATAAAAATACTCCAATGCGGAAATTAGCACATTCCGGGGAAAAAAGGAGAAAGAGCATCGAAATGATGACATTACAGCCGAAGTGAGAGCAAGAAATGAACGACAAATTCGAAGGTGTGGGGTAGTCGACGGGTGGCTGAATGAGGTGGTGGCTACTAAAAAGAACTAGACACGACATAGTAAGTCACAGTTACCTAAACGAAAGAGGAGCAATGAGCTGTTAGTTGGGTGTTTTGGCAGCGATTCAAGATTAGCCGTGTGGACGTTTGGCAATGTATGTGCCTACTCGAATAATGCTCTTCACATGAGCAATGTCGAGTTATTGGCAGGTGTCCATGACGAGCTCAACCCTTTCCATTGCTCGTAATTGGCTTCGAGCTGAGTTGACAGATGGCCGAGATTGGCAAACTCCGAAAAGTTTACGTACGCCTCACGTACAAACATATCTGAAAACAACAAAGCTCATTTTCTGCAACTTACCACTTCGAACATTATAGCAATAGCCCTGCATGGCGCAGTGGTCGCGCTTTCCCAAGTGGCCTTGCTCTGCCATTGACAGCTCTAGCCAGGGTCTAGTGTCATCTCCTCGAACGGCGTGTCGTGCCCCCCGCACACGACCGCGCATTGTGAAGGGTAAGATTCAAACTCCCATGGGAAGGATACGAACAGTCGCCGTGGGACCATTGTCACAGGAAGTGGGAATTCGAGGGGAAGTTCCGTAACCCCTCTAACCACGGCATAACTCCGTTCATGAAGGCTTTCAATCTACCCCTATCCATGACCCACTATTTCTATCGAAACAAACAATTGCGTAGAAGGCTTACGCCCAGTCTTAGGCGAAGATTTCGGCAGCTGCTCATACTGTTTCTAACCTCGATGGATATCCTTTCACGGGTGGGCCAGGAGAAACGCAGGGATGAAACACATGGGATTCATTTTGCAACTACTACTTAATAGGGACAGCATGATATAGTAGTCAGTACTTCACAGAGCAGCTTTACGATAATCGATAGTAACGCACGACCGTGTGGAAAGTGATTTACCCATGCCCCTACCGATGATGAAACTGTAAAACTCTTCGTCTTTGATGTTTTACCTACATAAGTACCCTTTGCATATATTCGAATGCAAAAAACGCCACTAAAACTCGGATTTGAGGTCACACGTTTACTATAGGACTGTGGGATCGAGACAAAACGTGCTGTAGGATATGGATTAGGAAAACTTAATTCTTGCGACCGATTTAGTCCGATTCAGATTCCACTTTACCCAAATGAAAGTCACGCGGGAGCTCTAAAGAGAAAGGTCCCATGAATTCTTCGGCCAAAGTCATTAAATTAATCACTCACCAATAAATCCACACTGAGTAAGTGGTACGTTACACGTCTTTCGATCGAACACTTCCATCGTCACCGGTAAGCCTTTTTCACGTTCTTCTCGTGTCTGAAAAGACCACTTCGTATTTGGAAAACCATAGAATCAAGGAAGGGGAGTGCACTGGGTAAGAAGTGCGCTAGTGCAACTGGGAGAATCAAATTCATTCAGATCAGGAAAAGCAATCATTTGGCATCTTCCCGTTCATTTTAGAGACAAGTTTCTAATATAAAAACTTAAAGAAAACGTAAGCACTTCAGCCAAGAAACTGTGAAAACTCCTAACTTCAAAACCGGGTCATAGTAAGGGACGTCCCTGTGATTTGCTTCATTTCATAGCAGTCCCTGTGAGTTTTTCCCTCGCAGAACGAGTATCCGCCACAATTAGGTTGTAATTGGCGTCCTTAAGGCTATCATACTACATTTGCAGGTTTCAAACTTCTCAAGCCTCAGTGCATACTAGGGAAACGGCGTAATGAGGTTTCTAGACAGCGAAAAACAAATGATCTGCTCCTTAAACCAAGCGTCGTTATTTGAGTTTATATAACGTCAAGAACTGATTTAACAAAGGATAAAGTCTTGGGGCGTTGTTCAATCCCTTCTAAGAGATGTGCCCACGCATTCGACTTCTATTCAGAATCGTAGCGGCGATTGAATGCATATGTGGCCTATACAATGACTTGCGGTGGCCAGCCAATGTACAAGTCAGTGCTTTTATCCTCCCAGACGAGTCTGTTCCCGATTAACCGACCATGGAGGGATTGAAGGCTTGGTTGGCCTGGGCGTATATCGGTCCGGGATTCGAACTAGTGACCATAAATGTGTGAAGTGCGCCATTTGCCACTACACCCTCTTCTTCCTAAACTGATTTGATAGGTAACAAAGAGACAGAGGTGGTGTAGTGGCAAGTGGCATACTATCACACACACATGGCCACGGATTCCAATTCTGGATCGGTAACCTATCCCTTCAGGCTCGCTAATTTTCTGAGGAGGATGAAAGCACGACTTGTATTATAAATCGGCTGGCCACCGCAAGCCACTTCACTACGGCTCTGAATGGGAGTCGGATGCGTGGCGCATTCCTCAGACGGGATTGAACAACGCTCGTAGGCTTCATCCCTTTATTTATAAGTACATGCGTGTTGAGTTGCCCACTTTTCTACCTTATAATGCCCAAAACCTCAAGAATCGCAGCCCATACACTGTCACTTGTAAGGTCACTTGCAAGGTCGACATATCCAATTAACGGAACCCTCAGTATATACGGTAATTTGGAAGGTAAGCAGAATCACCTAGCTGATTGGCAATTTATGAGCAAAGTGCCTACTGTAACTTTGAAGTAAGCCAGGTGTATTAATCGGATGGGATCGTTCATTACAATATTTGGCAATTACTCTTGGGAGACGGGCAGTAGGAACGGTTTCGTGTAACCGATCCGCCGCACGCGGCTGTCGCGGACCATTTGCCTCACCATAACAGTTCTAGCGCTCTTCATACAGCTCAATCACTATACGATTGTTACTATTGGTATGATTCTACTATTAGTTCTTTTGTTTCTGTATTTCTTACTTGCTGCTGCACTCTGCCACATTCCTTCGCGCGCGACTTTTCTCGCCGCAACGCGACAATTTCGTTCCTACTGCACCGCACCCATTACTCTTTATCAGTACTTATTGCAAGAGGCTCCCCATTCTGACTACATTTCTTAATTTCTCCTGGAAGGAGTCTCAAAAAATGTACTAACTATTGGAATGGCTATAAAAACGTGGAGACGTAGGCATACAAAAACAAGTTTCGATACTCGAATTACGGAAGAGATGTATGGAACTAATCACGTTTGCAAATATTCAAATCAGTGCCCAGACAAAGCCGATAACGCGCACCAATGGCGTCACAGACGGCAGGTTACAGTACAGTCAGAATATCGCGACAGTATCGTCCGATTTTCGTTTCCAATGCATCAACAGTTCTTGATTCTGTGCGACAACTCTGTCTTGGGGTCTACCCTTGAAAAGATAGCCATGGGTGTGGGGCTTGGAGAGAGCACAGGATACACACTGCACCCTTTCCTGCAATCCATGTGTTTGCCCATCTGCTGAAAGACAATTTTGTCGTCATTCCCAAACATTCTTTTTATCGCGATAATCGCGTCACGTGTAACGTATGGGGGAAATTAAAGGAACTTCAAACAGAGAAAGTTTAATTTTTGAAGACGGAATGTTTGGCGATTACGACAAAATTTACTTTGCGAAAAACGGCCCATTTCCCAACAGTCAACGCGATGTAGGAGCTCAACTCGATTCAGCTAACCGAAACGGAAGCATTGAACGTTGAGGTAATATGAAACACGGTCTGCGCTTCCCATACTTCACGAACGAGGGTTTCCTTCCCTAGAGATACCAGACTCGTCTGGGAGGGTAAAAGCACGGCTTCGTACATTAAGCAGGTCATCCTGATCATCGTAAAAGCTACATACGCCTTCAAAAACGCCCCTACGACTCTGAATGGGAGTCAAATGATGGGTGCATCCCAGAAACAGGATCTATTAATGTCAAAGTCCGTTACTTTACCAACTGTATTTTATTTTGATAATCTACAGAGTAAAATATTGAGAGTTGCAGCCAGGGAAGGGAGTCTATCGCCGTATGCACTGATAGAGAATGAGCCTTGCTTTCGGATATTGCAGTGATCACTGTGATACAACTGATACACTAGGCCTGCTTCAAATGGAATGCCTTCATTTCACTCAGAGAACGCCAGTCAGAACGCTTATTCTGCCTGTCTCTTGTATGCTCAAACTGACTCATTAAACACGATTTTTCACACACAACGTACACATTATCAATAATAAATTCTCGCATCCCTCCGGGGTCTAATAATTGGTACCAGACCGCCTGGGAGGATAAAAGTACTGACTTGTACATCGGCTGGCCTCCGCAAGTCATTGTATAGGCCACATACGCACTCATTACGCCACTACGATTCTGAATGGAAGTCGAGCGCGGGGTCAGACGAGATTGATTAACGCCGAAAACTTTATCCTTTAACTTTATAATGAAGTGAGAACTAGTTTGTGCGCATTAAAAAGTATCCTAAATCAGGGCTCACTACAGAATCCTACTGGAATTCGTTCAATCAGCATTCATTTCGGGTTTCTTTAGATTTTTCTCTATTGAACCTTACCTGATCGAAATACTCTTCTACGATTCGATAAGCCCATTTCTGGCAAAGTGCCCATTCTCTGGTCGGATTTGAGATATCGGCACATTTCACTAGCATATTACAAATCGTTAAGGAGTTATCTTCACGAGCTTCTTCTGGTACATCAACGACGTTCATCTAAAGCAAACCCCTTCATTGTTAGAGTCTCTTATAGAAAAATGTTAAATTTACGATATCAATATCAGTAGGGCAATGGCGATGGAAAAAAATTGGAAAATGAGTAAAAGAAAATTCAACATTGGAATAACATAGTGCCTCTGTAGGACTTGGAAACTTCGGTTGCGAGTTACCCGAAGGCTATCTTGGAGGCTTGGAGATAGAACTGTTCATTTACATGTCTCAGGAAAGCCCATAAAACGGAAACTGGAGTTCCATCCAAACTTACTGCAGGGTATTCCCTCTATGAACTTTGCGATTCAAGAAACCGTAACTACACGAGCCTTCTTGAGCCCAAGCGCTTCTCAAACTGTCTTACCCAAAATTCCGAATTCCATAGATATCACTTTTGACGGAGATACTGTAGTGGTTGGATACGGTATAATACAACTGCCTTGTAGGGGAAATCGGTCTCTAACGTTGGGCTTTCGCCCATATACCAATTTCTCGGCTTTTTCACATCGATCATGTCTGAGGGGAAAAGGACCGTCTTGGCGTCAATGAGACCTTGCGCTATATAGTATAGGCCCAGCGTTTTTCAAAATCTCCAGATAGTCTTAACTGACAATCATAATTGATGTGTTCTTTGAAGAAAATACCTTTAGAATTCCTAATATAAACCGTACCACAGCTTTGCTGACCTTGTTGAATTTGACAAGATACTCAAAATGTCGACTGATATCCGTCGCCAATACCATCTCAACCATCGCGTGTCGAATCGCAGTAAATTCCTCTCTAGATAGATTACCAAAAATGTTTACCTAAACAATATTGTTTACAGTACCTCCGATTACAGTATACCCCTGAACGAGAAACTCGTCGGTAGGCGCACTCAGTACAACAGGATGACGTCAGAGGGACTATCAGGCGAAAATTTTGTTGGCATACTGCCATTTTTTAGGTGAAAATCTTTTCAACTCCAATTCAGCTAATCAATAAGTTGCCAAGATAAAATTATGTTTAGCCCTTCTAACTGTAAATGATTCAGCATAAATAGAGAATACTAGCTTCCAATCACAGCGCGGCAACTCTATGACGTCATCCTGCGCGCACCGCATACGCTCGCCGATAAGTTTCCTTTTATGAACGTCCTTCTAAACTCACATTATTACTCTGCTGTAGGGTTAGCTGAAATGCTAAGGCAACATGGTGATTTTCCAATACCGAATGATCATTATAAAGAACTGCCAACGATTGTCGGGTGTTGATGAGAAACGCGTTACCCCGACCTAAAATTAAAGGTGATTCTCCAATATTGGGAGATATCAATAAGCGAGTTTTTTGCTATTTGACGCATGGTATTTCAGCGCTGAAGACGTGAAATGAATTGTGTTGATGAATCGCAATCTGTGCAATCCTGCCGTTTTCCTATAGACATCACGTCATTCCTTTTTCCTTTATGATTCATGCAACCCATGAGATATTCATAACGTGCTGACGGCGATTGCATGGCTTTTTTTTGTAGAGCCGTGGAAAAATGCAAATATTCACGTCACCTGGATGATCCAGATCATGGACGGTGGCAGCTAGAAGAGCAGCGATAGCATGATTCTCTGTGATATGTCCAGCAACTGTAGGCGAGTCGAGGAAATATGATGTAGCCTGAAATAATTATTGGTCTCATCCCTATATTGGCTCGTGGTGATTGTCATTAATCTTCTGGAAATCCACCTGAAGAACATCGGCTGCATGGGTAGCATTATGGTAGGCATTTCCGGCATGATAATGTGCTTCTACGGTGAACAGCCAACGATGAAGTATATCCTCGTTGCAGCTCAGTGAATCGGCTACTTTCCATCGCTCGAATATCTGAACTCCCAATTGATAATCACCAGATTCCATAACTAATCTTCTTTCGAATCTCTTCTTCACTTCATCTCTTACCTATGCACCTGATATTGGTGGGATCTCTGAATGACAGGTTTTTTTTGAGGAAGGAGAGGGAATGAGCCTTCTGTTACGTCAGCTCGCTAAGGATTGCTCCAAGAAGGCATATGGAGGAGCGTTGAAACTGTGCCCAGGCGCCCAGTTTTTAAGCGGTGCACTAGCTGCAGTTGTTACGTTCCAGTACCTGAATGCGAGAACTCCCGGCTTCCCCACGCCTCAGCTCAACCCTTCCATTCGGTATTCTACGGAAGCATGAAGAAATAAAGACCCAGGTTATGAGAGGACTGTTATAGTAACAAAAAGGAATTAAAGTAAATGGTTGGGCAGATTGATGACCATAGATTCGTTGGTACGGCTCGAAGCAGATCTATTTGAGGATTACCGTTTGTCCATAGACATACAAAGTCAGCCATAAGTAGCGTCAATCACTTCCTTCTAAAGAGATAGGGCTAGCCAAGCGAACGGCGGGGTGAGACACTAGTAGAATACTACATAGCCCTCGATAGTTTGTTTAGCCATGCTAGTAGCACCTCCATTGTACCATTACAGTAGCCAGGGACACAAAACAAGTTGTAAAGTTTCAGGATTCCTTAGGGATAGCACAACACAAGTCAGAGCAATCTAGCGAATTATCATGGGCAGTACTTGTGCCCCAGTTGCCCTAAAGGCTAGCCAAGTAGTTCTCACGAGTGGTCTGGTCAGTGAACCTTCAGCGAGACATCCAAATGGGTTTTGTGGTTGCTGTTTTCGACAGAAATCATACCTTGATACCAAGCTGATAAAGAGCATGATTCTCTGTGACTTTCTCCAGTTGCAATATGTCAAACGTCCAATCGGAGTCATTCTCAAGAGCGTTTTTCACATCTGCTGATACCCGCCGTCGTTCCCCGTGGGATCCTTAAACCGTAATTTCTCCGCAGTTTTCAAAGATGAAAAGAACGATGAGCAAACAGTATAGTCAAAACATTCGAAAAAAATTGGAATCTGTTGACCCCCACCGAATGCCCTAGGATAAGCCACGCCCATAATTTCTTCTGAATCGTACAGGAACTTGATTAGTACTGACCTATGACAACTACTGCAGGCAGTCTTGTTCATCTCAATTTCCTATGCCACCGGACAGGTGCTTTATTAATAAGGGATCGTTCTAATGAAGTAATATTTCGCAGACTAGGGACGCTTCAAGTCCTAGCGCACCTTAGTCCCCACGCTACCTTTGCCATTGTGTCTGAGGGCTACAAAAATGCGACTGAACTGAAATGATCTGAAAAAAGATCTGATTGAGTGGGTGACCCAGTAAGGATAAAAGAGAGCAACTTATTCATTTAGGATGTGCCATGGATCCAACTTTCTTTCCACATTTCGACATTTGAATGCCTAGCTCACCTAGACCTGTTTCGGCTTGCTAGATTTAGGACTCTACTTCACCCAGATGAATTCGAATCACCGAGAAGAGGTCGGGAGAGGATTGGTTGTTCTAGTAAGATTAGATTTAAGATTCCATTTTGTGAAACAGTTCGGTTACGATCACTTTGTCAGGGCTGTTCGTGAATGAAGTATAGCTGATAGCAAGAATGTAAAGTAACCTCTTTTGTCGCGGTACGCATCGACGACACTTCGTTTTCGTTGTCGACTTGGATGATGAAGACGAATTAATCCATCATAATACTGTGTAGCAATACGGTCAGTATCACGAAAACGAGTAATTGATGGAGCATAGAGTTCATGCGAAGACAGAACCTGAAGGCTGGCTGTTTGGTTGACTGTACTACTGCAACTGAGCCTGTTTCTGAACACCCACCTTGACGGCATCTTTAACCAATTGTGCCGGTTCGCCTTCGACCCGTCCAGCTGCATCCCGTAACAATGAAATAACCTGAAAAAAATCCAGTCTCAGTTGGGAGAACCAATAGAAGCGAAATGTCTGCCACTGCAAGGGGGTTGCATTGAGATTTCTACTTGTGAGTTCACTGCAATTACCATAATCCAGTCAAAATGGGAAGGAAAAGGTTGAAAAGGAAAATTTACAGCCCATTGCTCTTCGGGATTGAGTAAATGTAAGGTTGTATGCCAGAAATCATTCGAAAACGATGTTAGTAATTTACCCGGGGAAATAGAAAAAAAGAAAGTTTTGAGAGAATGGATGGCAGGGCGTCGGAATAGAAGTCGAGAACGGAAAATCAGAAAGCTGAAGAGAAGCTTGGTAAGAAAAATGTCCTTGAAAGCAAATGAGAAAGCCATTCTTTCAGAAAGCAAATGAGAAAGCCAAGAAAGCTTCAAATAGGAACGGCGGG
>UZAF01016169.1:18016-47849 GCA_900617895.1 Haemonchus placei
TTTTTTTTGCTACCAGCAGATCCCCTTAACTGATCAGTACTGTATCAGTTTCGATCGATCATGACAAAGAAGAAAATTTCGATCCCAAGTGGCAAGGGGAGGCTACCCTCTTCCTGCTTCCCAGGATCTCTGTTTTGTTCAAAAAATTCTCCACAACCTACTTTTTCCTGTCTGAATCCCCCGGCTCTATCTCCTCCGCCATAGCGCTTTCGCTTGCCCTTAAGCGGAATGCCCTTTCTGGGTGACAATTTCCGTGGTCACTCATATTTCACGTTCTCGCTCTCCTCGAGCGATTTCCGATTCTCTGCATGTTTTTCCTGTACACCATTAGAAGGCCGCCTATATAACGTCATTCATTCATTGGGAATGCTTTTCTTCTCCAAACAGGGAAATGGTATATCAAAATCCATGTGATCGAACTAACCCTTTGACGACAAAGCGGATTTCGACGTGACGCGCCCATGGGACCACGCTCCCCTCCTTTCGCGCGCGACTTGCACCCACCGGTGGATGGCACTGTCCCCAGGAGAAGATCCTTTCACTGGCTTACTGAATTCAGCAATTGGTAAGAAACAAGGAAGTATGGTGGCTCCCAAAATTGGGTGCCAGTCATTGTGGCACCCACCGGTGGGTGCCATTGTCGTCAAAGGGTTAAAGGGTCAAGGGATGCGCCATGAGTCCGACTGCAAGAATTGTTTAGTCTGAGCGAAATCTCGTCCACAAAATAGAACACTCAACTACTTGTGCTTTCTGGATACATATGGTCCTTCCTCAGCTGATTTTATTAGTGGAAGACTATGTTGACTCAAACAAATCCGTCCTACGAGCCGAACCGTGCAGCTTTACATTAACGTCCATTTGTCAACGTAACGTTCTTACGTTCAACGTACGTGCAAAAGGCGTGCAAAAGGCGTAGGACAACTGACACGCTAATTGCTTTCGGGAAAAAATGAGACTTGGAATAAACGTGACAGTTGTCCGGGTGTGTCAGCAACAACAGAGATCACGTAAGGTTTTTTGGAAGCTGACGTGACGATGACGCTCACTAGGGTTTAGTTGACTGATTATCAGCTTTGGTTGTCAGAACAGTATTTGATTTTCTTCATTCGAGCCGTTCCTGCAGGCGTGGTCCGAGGATTACTTCCGGAGCAGAACACTGAGCCTCATATAAAACGAATTGTGACGGAGTAAGCCTATCGACCTGATAGGCTTTGAAAGCTACAGACTCCTAGAGAATGTGAATGCGAGGCGTGTGCGAGGTTTGTGGATTGCACGGGCTCCTTGTTCAACAAGATTCTGTCTGGGAAACTCTGCATAGTCCTACCCTGCTCTCAGCAAAAGCGAAACTTATTTCATCCAGTTTTCTACATAATTTGCTCCCGAATGAGTTAAATGGGGTTTCTGCTTGATATACCTCTGGAATGGCTTCCGAGTCACATATTTCCCCACATGCAACCGAGAATTTTTCTTTGGAGAGCAGGAAAATGTGATCAGACTGACCCAGACTTAGCATGAAGACGACTAATGAATAAAACGAATGACGCGATGGAAGGCGAACGAATGTAGAAAATTTGAAGGACGACTGCCTAAGGTGACGAGCGAGGGAGGAGCGTGCTAGGGGCGGAGTTCACCATTCGCAGTTCACGGGGTGGTACTTCTTCAAATTCCCACGGCAGCGGTTCTGTGGCGATTACCGTATCCTTTAAGTAAAAATCTGAACATCCCTCTCATAGTCCGCGATCGGGCGCGGCGAGAACGACACGCCGTTCGGGGAGAAGGTACCACACCCTTAATTTATAGGTTCACTGCTTTACATAATCAAGAATTGGAGATTGTTGAGATCGCTTCAATTGCAAAAGCTACAGGGAGCGTATGGACAGCGTTATTTCGATGGAAGCAAGGGAGGTAGGTAGCAAAGCCATACTCAGTGACCTCAATCATGCATTATACCAAACGCGTGGGGAGAGACTATATGTATAACAGCTAGCAACCGTCTCTTTTCTACTAGTGAATCCAGGATCTTCGAAAAAACGGCACAATAAAAGGGATCCACCAATATGAAAAAAGTGGATGGACTGCCCACCCAGACATTCACATCTCACGGTCCTTCTGAAAAGAAATTAAGGAAGATCGGAGGAGTTGGGAGCAATTAGCTGCTTGAAGTTATTCGCTTCGGTAACAGCTCATGTGAAGTTGTAGTAATGCGAGAGTTAACCACTTCAATGATGACAGTAAGGCCCCCTTGTTACTGCGCTAGACGCACTACCCAACTACAGCAACACAGATACCTGAAACTTTAATTCGGCGTCGTTTGTCTGTGGCCAGGACGGACAGGAGGGTATGGATGCCACGGATAGGAAACCGACGGATTTCATGCTTTCATCCTGAACAAATGTATATGACGAGCATATTTAACTATGCGATCAGTGATCGAATGCCCGTTCTGTCCGTATTCTTCGTACCAGCCTTGTCCATGGCTAACCGGTTGGCTGGCTAGCTACACGGTCATTGCGTGGATGAAGCTTTGGATCAAAGCTGACCTTCAATCATTTCTTGAAGTTTCTAAAACGTTGAAGTTACACGGATAGGAGACCAGCATTCTGACTCGGCTCCCTTCACTTTAGGAGCTTCCAAAGTACTGAAGGTATAATCAAAGATTCGTGCAAGAATTTAACGTGAGCTTCTCGGATTCACCTCCAAAGACAAGAGGCTTTAGACAGTCCGGAGCTCCAACATAAGGTTATGATCGAAAGCTACGCTCATTCTCCTTGAACAACTGAAGGAACATAATCTTCTTATTCATATAAGGGAATCGTAAGAGCTAGCCTAATATTAGAAGCTGATAAACAGGGTGAATAGAGAGACTAAAGGTTGACCAACCCTCGTCGGACTATGCCCATACATTCTGCTTCCATTCACGACTGTGGGGGTGCTTCAACGCATATTCAACTTATAAAAGCAGGGACCAGCGCTATTAAAGTGCTCCTTCCCTCTCAGATTGCCCTGGTGGAAAGTAATCTGCTAAGGAGGCATAGAAGGGTCAGTTGGCCTCAACGCAATTCCTAATTTGGTGGGTGGACTGGGTGCTGACGGTACAGACAATAAAGGATACGCTCTTACAATCAACTACTGTCTGCATAGACTCTGTGTATAATCTGATTTGCAGACAATCGACTTCTCCAGGCGAATCTTTGAGAGGACTGGTATAAAAAAGTGCCAGCAAAAGTTGATGTGGTCGACACCATCTTGATTAATCAATTCATCTTTCATTTCTGCTTTCGCTCGTAAGGTTGGATCACCCTAGAATAGGGTTCACTAGCACAAATCATGCTCGATGCATGAGTTTTCTTGTAGAGCTTCAGCCAGAATGTTATAACTGTTTATCTAGCTAACATTTCGGCTTCACCGCCTTCTCGAGGGTCCGGAAGCCAAAATGTTTTGATACTCAACCTAGCCAAACTTTACAGGGACACCCACACACCGAGATACATATCATGCCAAGATTCGATTATGATCACAAATTAGACTGTCATCTTCTATTCCTTGATCGACATAGACAGAAGAGGTCCCTACTACTTTACATAGCGTTATCTGAGAAGGTAAGTGCTAAAAAATTAAATAATCGAATGCTTCGATTATCAGAATCCCTTGATATGGGTGGAAAGTGGCGAAATTTCTGAATCAGAGTAGAAACGATGGAGTGAGTTGGCTACGGAGTGGGGGGCGAAATAAGGTGTACTCGAAAAAAGAGCACGAAAAGAATTGGAAACTAGGACGAAAGTAGAGACATAATCAGGGCAACAACACTATGACATGCACTAATGAAACAGAATGGGCATGGTGAAAAGAACTGAAGAAGAAATCAATAGTGAAAAGGTGTGAACAACGTGATATTGAGGACCTTCCGATTAGGCGTTGAAATACGGAACCCCGCAACTGATTCCCAATCTTTCACCTTTTTCTTGAGAAAGCTACAAGAATATCCCGCATATTTTCGTGTAGAATTCCTTTTCTAGACCTTCTCTCGTCTTACACAGTCAAAAATTCAGAATACAAATCTCACCTCAGCCAGAGGAGCTTCGACCATTCCGACCTGTGATCGAATACTCTTCAGGGAGACGTCTCGATACATCGACGCTAAACAATACAGTATACAACAATACTGTAAGCATTAGAAATTCTGTAAAAATATATTACTCTATTATTGCACGTATATAGTATTATTCCTGATAACTTTTGAATAGGTTTATAAATCAGAGCAATCACATCGATTTGGGTAGTGTAGCGTATTGGGTATGAGCGTCTTTCACACCAAAGAATGCCTTTATTTGTATTACGGCTCAGGTGAGTATTCATACTCGAAATCCCTTTAATTAACCATATTGGAGAATGCGGTCAATTACCAGTACAAAGTCGTAATAAGGAAAATTGAGCTATATCATAATAGCTAAACACTGATAGGGGAGGTGGTAAGTGTGGGAAAGGAGGAAGGGGCGGGGATGAAGGCGGTGATAGTGATCAGCACTAAAACTATGTTTCTACAATATCGACTTTTGGGATTTTTATTCCGGCTAATTTGTTTACTTTTACTTTTTATACAGTCAAAGTGATAGAACTACAACTACAAGGAAGAAAAAACTCACTGTCAGTACTCCGCCTCTTCATGTACACGTATTGATTACTGAAAAAGGTAATTATCAGTTCTTCGAGTAGTATTTAAATACAGAATATTAGAATTCAATTCAATTCATACAAATAAAATATCTGGACGCATGAGAAATCGAACCAACGAGAATATAAAAGTTCACGATTATTCAGGATATGCCATGTATTTGACGTGGTGCAAAACCGTAGACTTCAGTAATACACTTATTACTATTATATTATACGTTTGTTATTTTACACAACCAGTAAACGCTGACGTACAGAATTATTACAAACGAAATAAAAAATATTATGGAATTAAAGTTTTGGGGCGTCAGTCAATCTCGTCAGAGGGATGCGCCCACACATTCGACTTCCATTCACAATTGTAGTGACGTAGTGAATGCGTATGTGGCCTATTCAATGAATAGCGGTAGCCAGCCGATGTACAAGTCAGTGCTTTTGTCCTCCCAGCCTAGTCTTGTACCGAGTAACCGATCCCAAGGGATGGAAGGCTTGATTTACCTGGGCGGATATCGATGCAGGAATCGAACCCGTGACCATGGTGTGTGAAGTGCGCCACTAGCCACTACACCACCTCCACCCTAACAAATACGTATAATAGATGAGAAAATTTTATTTTCATTTCGTAAACCATGTAACAATCAATGAATTCATGGGTGGATTTGTTGACCTGGGAAGGGTTTCATCAAGCAAGGGTTATGATTGTTAATGAAGGGCTCAGTAGCTATAGTGATACCACCCCTCCCTCACCACTTCCATACCTGAACCAGATAGTAATTATTTCTAAGCCTTAAATCATACGGCATTGATCAGTTTCCTTTCTGAAAAGCATCCCGGCAATTCGCTTCCAATCGGAATCGTAGTGGCGTAATGAATGCGTATGTGGCCTATACGATGAAATGCGGTGACTAGCCGATATACGAGTCAGTGTTTTCATCCTCCCAGACGAATCTGGTACCAGGTAGGCCATCCCGGAGGGACGAAAAGTTTGGTGGGCCTGAACCGTAATCGAAATGAGACTCGATCCCCAGACCATACGTGTGATTATGAGCGACCCTTGCTACTATACTACCTCCGCCTCAAACCAATCCTTTCCTTTACTCTCACACGCTTCAGAAACATTTTCAACCATCCGGAAGGGCTTTCAAAAAGCTTAACTTTGCAAGATTGAAGTCTTTCCAGCAACGATTCCATTATACATCAAAATACGCTCATGTACATTCATTCGCTAAAAATCTTCTAGAACAGCCATGTTCCTATTTTCCCTCCTACCTTATTTCCTCTCTTTCTGTCACGCTCTCCAACCACCGAATTACTTCTCGCAGCCAACTTCTAAATCCTACTTTTTCCACTCCTCATTTCTCTCGTCTTGAACGTCACTAATGAGCTCGTCTTTTGTTTTTGCCACCCTCTTTTACGTCATACCCTACCAAGCCTCTGTTCCTCAATGACCAGCATATTATCTTTTTTACATAAGAATAATGGCGGCAGGTAGTGCAAATGCAAGTGGTGCACTATCACACACGTATGGTCTGGGAATCCAGTACTGTTCGATACCGCCCTGGTCAATCAACCTTCCTTCCCCACGGTTAGATGGCATCACTCGTCTGGGATGCACCCACAGCAAGTCACTGTACGGAAAGCATACACATTCAAAACGCCGCCACGATTCTGAATGGAAGTCGTATGGCAGGGCCATCCCAATAAACCGGAACTGACCGATGCTGAAGAACTTCAACTCTTATCAGAACAATAAACATTGTAAAGGAAGATTACGCATGATCCATCTCGTTTTCCCACTTATTAGACCCCTAGATCGGATCCTTTCCAGGTAACTGGTTTCTCATCCCTGCGATTTCTGTCAAATGCCACCGTGTTTTACTAGGAGCTGCTACGCGACCGAATAAAAAAAAAATAAATGAATTATTTAATTCAAAAGACCGATCGCTATCGCCATTATTCTGCCATCACCAGGTAACCGAATTGCCCCGGGAAGAGTAGTGTTATATTACAATTCAGTAGTTGCTACCGAAAGAACTTTCTGGACTTCCTTGAAAGAGGTTTTGAATCCATGTGGTCTACATTCTAAACGATTTATCGACCGCGTTTTCCATTCTCCCATATTGCTCCATACCTATAGAAGGCTTTGTGGAGATTTCCCACTTTACCCGTACGTCACTGATAGAAAAACTGTCATTTCGGGTCGCTGGCACTTCCCTCTATTCCCTCAGCTCTTTGTTACCCGACGAGAGAACGTCACTGAATGTCATCAAACGTCATCGTCGACAACCACGATGGCTACGACACAGCCGAGAGACACCCAACCACCCTCAGATGCATTGATTACTCAGCGTCAGCGCCTCAATTACTGCGACAAATAACTTGTCTCGCCTAACCCTCTACATACTACGCATACACACATACATATAAACGCGCATCCATAAACACATTCACAATGTGCCCCTCGTGTATGAGTTGTTCAGACACCCCGCACATCCCCAGAGGGTTCCCAGAACGTTTTATGGTCTTTGGGTCAGAGAAGCCGACAGCATATTTCCACCAGTTTACTCTAAGGAGGAAGTATGAAATAAGCATTGACGATCTACAATCAGGAAGTCATTTCACAATTGATTGAGGTCTAAATTGCGACTAACAGAAGGTGGCCAACTTCTATGGCACATCAATTTGCCCAGGCAACATCGGTTTCATAACCGGCCTTCTCCCTGGTAGGACGATGCTGTAGAAGTTGGTTTGGGCCAACAGCTTGGTCATTGACCTTTATGAACCTGCGAACTCGCCGGGCAGAGTTGTCCTGTGGGGGAGGGGAGGGAAGGGGGTAGCGCTGTCTGGAACCTCCAGTTCGATAAGGTTTGAAAAGGTCCTTCCTAAGTGTTCAATGCGATCTCTGCGACCACAAGGGCCCAAAGAACTTGTCTGCTTCAAGTAGAAAACAGTCCCTTAGATGTTACGGTACCAAAGCCCTCTCCGTCTCCACATACAAACTCCGCCCACAGGAAAAGTAGGAAAACAATGGCAGGAAGCAAATAGGCTTCAAGACAATGTACTTTGCTCACTAAAAGACTTCGAGCGGTGAAATACATAGGCTTAATCCCCCTAGTACTGCAAAAAATCGGAAAAAAGAACGGAAAGGCTTGGAAACAAAGTCCTATCGTATCTCCATACCTTGGAAATCGGAACTAAGGATGCGTTGAGTTAGAAATCGCCTAGCTATCAAGAAAAAAACTGAGTGAATCCGATCAAAAAGGGGAGGAGGAGGGTGAAAGGAAGCGAAAATAATTGAATGAAATATTCCTAGCTCTTCCAATGCAATCTCTCATAACGTCACATGACATGGGCGTAGGCCACCTATTGGAATGCCCTTTGTTAGTTGCATGCAAAATCTCATGACAATAGAAAAAACTCTCCAAATTGAATTGTTGCACAATGCGATGTTTGAGCGCTTGCGTGGTGAACACGTGCACTTTCGCAGATTCCATGAAACGGTTTCATCCTATGTTAGGCTTGGCTAAGATCCGATTCACACCCTCTGAGTTTCAGACAGACCAAGTAGTCGACGAGGTTTCGTGACTACTTAGTCTGTCTGGATTGCAGGTTACTACTTTTCCTTATTGACTTTTTCGAAGTTTGTTACTTAAGAATACGTAGTGGGATTTCCTGGCACATTGACTTCTCATCCCCAGAACTGGGGAGATTCACTAACTAATGAATTCGAGAAAAAAATTGAATCAATGGGGCAAATGGCTGAGGATCAATGTTGTCCGCACTGGGCCTTCATATATGATAAATCCAGACCATGGCGATCTCAGTAAAAAGTAATCACGGACAGGTTCGAGGGAAGAACAAATCTTTTCCTTATGAAAAGTATGGTTGACAAGCAGATAGCTCAAGATCAATTGGTGGTACCAGTTCAGGCAAAAGCCAAGTTACAGTACAGCCAAAANAAAAGGTCAAGCGAGCGTTCAGGTATAGTCCATCTGACTATACCAATTTGTAGTTAGAACTTTATCCTCTCCACTATAATGCTTTACCCTCTGCGAAAACACCTTACCCTGATCAACTTAGCCTACTTACAAGGATAACCACGAAACCACTAGTCACCCAACTCCTAGCTTGACCCATGGTAGAAGAAACTATTTCAAATCTATTTAGGACGGAATTCTACCCATCTGCTTTTTGATTTGGGATTCTACAAAGCTTCCCGATCCGCCAAAAAACTTTGGAGTGCAGAATTCACTGATGCCTAGGTGTTTCCCTCCAACCGTCTATCGACTGACCCTCATCCAGAGGGCCAGTCGATAGACGATAAAAAGACGTCCGCGATTCTTATTTAACGTCCCACTTATTAGCATCACTATTCCCAATCATACACATCACATATCAGCATCTAAATCGATCACACTGCAGATTGTTGAGCTCTGCAAAATACATACAGTACAAGATATGTATGGGTAACGGACCAGGATTGTCGGCTCAACCCCTTAAAAGCTCAGTTTGCCATTCAGAAACGAGCCGGTAAGCTGTTAAGACTTTTCATGTCACATTTCAGACGTGTTCTGCCTTTGTCGGGGGTTATAAAAACGATGAGGTCTCAGGATTGTACATAAGCTATTCAGAGATTCACTCGAATGCAAGGGAGTATTGACTTGGGCATGACTCTCCCATGAAACTTTTCGAAGGCCCAATACACATACATTTAGAAGCATACCTGTTTCTGGAGTGAAGCCAAATACAAGGCTAATTTGAAAGCTGAGATCACCTCTGATATTTGATCTTACAAGCTTTTTCAGGAAAAAATTCTGAGGCTGCCTATCAATTTATTGGCTCCTCTTTTGCGAACAAGACGTTCCCACAGTCATCCGTGAAATATTCAATCGGTTCAAAGTCAAATGAGTTGCTCTGCTGTTAATGTCATAAGAATAGTACCGTAGTTACCGAGAAAGCGGAAGGAAATGAAGAAGAAAGAAAGAGCACGACGACAGCATAATATATCTACCCAGGGCCTACAGTAAGCAACTTATGCGCAATGAATTCCTACAACAAAATCACGAGAAATAGTATAATTTGATACAGTCATTAAAGCCAATGATGACGTTTAGCATTTAATAATTGTTTTCTATTCATTGCTATCCTGCCAGCTTGTTTAGTTCACTAAATGTTTGATATTTTCATTGAGCAAAATGGGACATGCGAGAGTGGCATACTGCCATGTGGCGGACTACCAAATGTATGGTCAGGGAACGAATCCTACTCAAATTAAATCAGCCCGTTTCGTGCAAAAGGTGCGTTTTACAAAGCCTTGCATAGGTCAAGTGGGCAATCAAACGATACTGGGATTCCAGATCGAAAACACGTGCGCGGCGTACTCCAAGGAGCTCATTGTCAGCACCATACGCTCAATTTTCTGATGTCGATGGGACGATCGCACTTCGATGGTCAAAGGCTGAACAAATTACTTAAAAATAAGGGAGGAATGAGTGAGAAAACAAGCGACTAAGATGGATCGGAGAGGAGTCCCTATTTGGCCTGCCAGTCTGAGGACAAGTGGGCAAATAACTTACACTTCAACGCCGTTTCTGATTTGAATGGGTTCTCATTTCGCGATTGAAAATGATATGCCGAGATGCGTCAGTAAAAAGTTCTAACTTCATTTGGATGGCTAGCCGATGACGTCCATTCTCAGTGCAATCAGTAGTTTTTACTGCTCGTCGTCGTGGACAGCTTATAGGACGGCAAGGCTTGACGTCAATGCAGCCTCAGGAAAATAAGTGCCTCTCGTAAATTATGTGTGACAACAGACTTTCACATCGCAAAAGTCGTCAGATCAACGATCAGCGCCTTATTTACAACCCCCTCTGACACACCATGTCTTCGTTTTTTGAAGAGATTCCTTATGACGATTGAATGGGCATAACGAGTGTTTACTGGGTCTCCTAAGCTCAAAATAACACTGCTGCACCAGCAAACAGACCAGATTCCATTGAATAACCCCAATAACGGAATCGAGTTTAGGTGGTGGGTTCAGGATTGAAGTCCAGACCTGACCATTCCACGCTAGGTATAAATTCAAGGGTTATTTCGGCCTTAGGACCGCGAACCGCTGCCCATTGATGGAAACTGCAAGAAAATGGTCAACAAAATAGAATTCAGCCATTTTCGGGGTCATTTCGCTGAGGAACGATGAGAGCGAGGTTTCAGCCTCCAACGCATAGGAAGAAATCACAAAAACTGGGGGAATCGGGAGGACTTGTGCGTGATTTCCGGGCTGCACCTGCCCGATAAGATACGTCATAGCAGATTTATTAATAAAGCTCACGTACGAATTCATTTACTCCGTATCCACGCAAGCCTTTTTAAGTATTAATAGAAAGTGATGTATTGTGAACGACCAAAGACTTCAGCCCAGCCCAAGCTTTAATCATTTCTCAGAAAAACACCTGAACTCAATGGAACCCATCAGATCCGGTTCAGTAATAGGTATTCAAAGCAAAGGATCACATTCCTACAGTACCTTAGCTATTAACGAAGTTGCCAGTGACGATCAGATGGTGTAAAATGTAAATGGCCACAATGGGGGAACGGGGAAAGCAAGGGCGGGACACCTTTGTGCACCACCCGATCGCTTCAACGTCATGTCACGATGCAGGAAATGAGCGTGCAGGTCGCGCGACCCCCCGCTCGAATGCACAATACATCGGACGACGACAATGACGTCACAAACCCTGCGGTAAACGATGCACGCCGTTTTTGCTTCGTGCTGAAATCCAAACGGGACCCACATGTATTGTTTGCACGAATCTCTGTGTGAACATAGTCATGGAATGGGTGCAGTGCCGTTATTTACGCCGAATTGGAAGGGAACTTGAGTTCACGCCTCGGAACTGACATGAAGGAAATAGCAGGTGATAGATGCATAGATGTATATATACTTGAAAGAAGGAGTAAGTAAACAAATAAACAAGCAAATAACCTAAAAGTAATTGTTTCGAATCATCGAAAGCTCCAATAGTTGAGCAGCTTCTATTACTTCCAACTAGACCCCACGTACTCGACTTCTATCCTGTTCTCTGGTCAAATTTTTCGTTGTTTTTCTCGATCTCTCTTCTTCTCTTGAAGATCTTGGGCCCATTTTTTTATGGGTGCCCAGGGAGGATAGTGGGAGATGAGCGTTACTATCGCTCGGTAAGCCCAACTAGGAAATTGGAGTGTTTTGCACAAACCATAAATCCGATAGTAATATGCGAAGAGGGAGATTTACCCGGGTCATAGAGGTCCGTCCACTACGATCCCCTTCCCCTCAAGACGCCTCATTTACAAACACAACTAGGGCTTCTTCCATGAAATTATGCACGCTCCTAATGGCATTTTCGCATTACCAAAGATCGATAGTAATGTCATGCCCTTTAGTAAACATACGCGATTACAAATCTACCGTAGGCTTTACTTCGGGGTAGAGAAAAGTATCCCGAGTTACCCAACCAGAAAACCCAGCTCGTATCACTATTTATACCTCTACTACGGTAATTGTAACTATGATCTCAGACTGAATCACAAATGGCTTGGGAGAGGGAGAGGGAGGGAATCACCCAATACTTCTTCCCACGATCTATGCACGGTGACGACGCTACGAGATCCTGCTCTTTGCCTACAAAATCATTACTAACTGGTAAGTGGTAGCGCTCAGGGAAATAGAAAATGGAATTTTACCATTAACATGATATAATTGATGATTAGTGATAATGATAAATAACAGTAAACAATTACAGTACACAAATAAGATGAACATGCAAATCATGTTTGTTGAATCCAATTTAGTTTTTGAAAACATGCCAAATATGCAAATAACAAGGAAAGTAAGAAAATCAAAAATAGAAAAATACTGATCGTTGGTCGAAATTGCAAAAAAAAANAAAAAAAAATTAAAAATGATTTTCAGCCCAGGTAAAAAAATGGGAAAATAAAAAACTTCCACAGAATCCACCAATACTAGCTGGAAACCCCAGCCAGGTACTGAAAGTAAATATGAGTAGTACTTACTTGTGTGAGCTGGTCGGTACTCGAATACATTTCCAATCACTACTACGACGCCGTTCCATTTGTCCATCGTCCCTTGGCCTGGGCAGTGACTTTCGTCGCATGTCCGATTCGGGTTGACCTAAAGGGAACGTCATTTAGAACAGAGCAGACTCTCAGAAAGAAAAAACGCTGAAAAGCAAGCAGAACATCCCGGAAAAGGGAAATGCTTTCCGCCCGATGCACTTTAGACAGACTGGTGACGTGATGAAATTGAACACACGAAAAACTCAATGAACAAAGATGAACGTCGCCCGTCTCTACTGTGTACTTAGGAAGACCATAGACCGGAAGTGGGTGAAAAAAAAAACGTAAGAAAGGACGATAAGAGAATTCTTTTCGCGTCACGTCTAGCGACGAATAAAAAACGGTATGCCAAAGACTTTGTGAATAATTGAAACCAATAAATTATTCATGAAATGGCAGAAACGCACGAAAGAATTCTTCACATGGGATTCGGGAAGACATCGTACAGTATCAGAAAAGTAGCATAGTAGAGCCCTATGAAATAAGAGTGATCGCTCCCAGCCTATTCTGTCTCCTATTACGGTATGCCTATTACGTCGGTGGGAAAGTAGAAAACGTACAATTTTCAATTTTGCCTTTAATTTTAAGCCTTTTTCTATCTTTGAAAGTAGACCATCAGACGAATATAGCCGATACGCATATCTCTCTGTCTTTGAGTCTTTGAGCTAGTTTTTTGGGGTCCAAATTTGTTTTCAGAAATAAACTAAGCAATTTCGAAAAAAGAAAATAAATGTTCAATGGTTTCAAACACAGACACATAGTAACAAGAATTACTGGTATCAGGGCGTTTGGCGAGTTCCTTTAAGCGATGTCACTTAAATGAAACGTTTCAAGACAAAAGCATTTGGGAATCCTTCCGAAGTTGATCATGAAGAGTTGGAACACCTGGTGGAGGGAAAATCGAACCAAAAAAAANAAAAAAAACATTCCAAACACGCCCAGGACATCGAGGTGACTACTGTACTATTTGGCTAAAATGTAATAAGTCGTAAATATGAGGAAGATCATGCAAAGGTCCCCGAACAAACAAAACAGCTTTGCAGGCTGCAGGCTGCACGCTGCAGGCTGCAAGCTGCAGTGTTTTGCAGGTGTCTTGGCGGTCCTGGTTCGAAAATGAAAAATCTGTTCTTGAATCGATTCGCCATTTGCAGCGAGAAAAGGAGAAGGTCCTTCAGATCAAGAAAAAGCTCTCGATGGTCCAGCAAGGATGAAACGCCAAATACACCAGCGAAATCAATCAGTTCGTCTCTTAAAGAATGATGGAAGGAAGGAAGATGGGCCTGGTTTATGGTCAATGAAAGGGGTGGTTCATTTTTTTACTTGTCTGTAGGGAATTATGAAAAATCGGTTCAGGCTTCAACACCGGATTCAATGGATAGGAGAAAAGATGGATCTTTACTTTTTTTTAGGTATGTGAGCCATTCCCTAAAAGTCAAGCGGTTCAAAGGTTTTTCATAGTCTATTGACTCGATAGCACTCAAGTTTTATTCAGATAAGCCAAACTTTTATCCCAAATTCGAAAAACCGCTTTTCATTGACAGACGTGCTTTGGAGAATCGTTTTTACTTTGGAAAAAACCATTCGTCATCACTTTCACATTGGTCTGCCACAAGTTAGGGGGATTACTGTCGTTTCACCCCTCGCTATTACTAGCTCACTACTGCGTAAATGTTCGGAATATTTTCTGGCACCTTTGAATCCAATTAACAACAGTGATGTCATCTCTGATCAGATTGCATGAACCTATAGTTTCCCAGGTTTTTATTGACCAGGTCCATCAGCTAGAACTGCTCCTTACCAGTTAGGTGCCCAAATGGTTGCCCACCCGGGCCTCATTTGTAACCACAGATAGTCGAGTACTGGAAATTACAAATTTCAAGGAAAAACCCGGAGATGCTCGCATCTTTCCCACCTTCACTCTCCTTTTCACTTTTATTTAGTACCAAACAGATCATAGCGAGATTGCAATCTCAAACTTAAAGTCAATTATATCTAGCATTTAAATTTCACTTGATTTTAGGTCCTCCCTGAAAATGAATTTCTTGATCATCTTGGCTTAACGAGGGAGCTAGCATTTTCGTGGATTAAGCCAGGTTATAAGGGTTAAACCAGATATTCGACTGGAATGGCTTACGAATAATCTGCTTATAAGTCTAAGCCCATTAGCGAATAAATCATTCACTCGAGCTAATGTCATTGACGCCATCTTTCGATAAAGCGTAAACAAAGAAATAAACAATACAAGTTTAGGATAGATTTGGTTTTTTCGAGAAAAGAAAACATTAAAGCTATAAAAATATTCAAACTACAAACATATCATCAGCAGCTGTTGAGCATATATTTACTCATTGAATTTATTTATTTATCTGTTTACTTAGAGCGTAAAGCTATATATCGAAATATTCCTATGATATTTCTATAAAAATCATAACCAACGATTTAAAAAAAAAGCAGTACAGCTGCATTAGAGTGGGGGCCTAATTAGGTTGTGAAGTGAAAATCCGCTTCCTAATGACCACAAAACGAACACCGTCCTTTAGTAGCTATCATCTAACAGACATCCTAAACGGCTGTTTTTAGTCACGTAGCCGTCTGATTCATCGTGTTGGCCATTTCCCAGCATTCCTCAAACTATAGTCATGTACTTTGTTAGTGCTACAAGTATAAAAACTCAAGAATCTTCTTACTCTTATTACTTCCAAGTTTCATAGAGTTTCAGCAGAAACAACGCCTAATGAGGAGACGATTTTTTTCTGATTGAAAGAGGTAACTTTACTCGTCACTGCCACAGACAAGTAGTACTTGGGAAATAATAATAGCAAAAATTTAATAACTGAAAAAAACGAAGTGTGTATCACCAGGTGACTTTCAATCGGGCAGGTTCAATACCCAGCTAAAGCACAAAGTTTTGCAAATAGTTGTGTGACATTGCAATGTTGCAGCTTGGAGAACGAAAAAAAAAACAAGTTTCTGAAGCAAAAATGGACAAATTACAGTAATTTCTGCAGCCAAAACGAGGTCTCCCAAATCACTAAAGACCCGGGTACAGGTTTACACTTGGCCCCTCTATCCCCTGATGATTTATCAAGGTAACGAACATGATTTTACCTTATTCCCTGCTTGGCTATGTATTACGTATGGAAAATGGGGATGAACGAGAGGGTAAATACGGGCATGAACGAAAGGGCAGATGCAGCTAGGCATCACGGGCCGTAAAACTCTGAAGCATTGCTATGAGAGGATAGTCGTTGGGATTCTGCCACGTAGCGTACCAGAAAATTTAAAACCGAAGTTCTAATGTGCTTGTAAAATTGCAATATTACTGCTGTAGAACGGCATGTTTCACAATAGGATTATGAAAGGCAGAAACTTCCAGAAACATAAACTCGCTGAATCCTGTAAGAANGTTTATCAAGGTAACGAACATGATTTTAACCTTATTCCCTGCTTGGCTATGTATTACGTATGGAAAATGGGGATGAACGAAAGGGCAAATACGGGCATGAACGAAAGGGGAGATGCAGCTTGGCACCACGGGCCGTAAAACTCTGAAGCATTGCTATGAGAGGATGGTCGTTGGGATTCTGCCATGTAGCGTACCAGAAAATTTAAAACCGAAGTTCTAATGTGCTTGTAAAATTGCAATATTACTGCTGTAGAACGGCTATTTCACAATAGGATTATGAAAGGCAGAAACTTCCAGAAACATAAACTCGCTGAATCCTGTAAGAATTCAGAAAACCCTACCAAGAAAGTCCTGTACCAAACAGGACCTCAGTTTACTCATGAACTCAGAATAGCTAGAATAAAATAAATGAGACTAGCAACATAGGCTCAGGATCAACTACACTTTGAACCCTTTTTTAAAATCGTAGTTGGTCCTGCACCCACTATCCTCCACAGCCACCTCCAGCCAAGCCAGTCAGCCACTCAGCCTTAGGATTTTGCCTTCCCAAACGAATTCAATATCAATCTGGCTGGCGGAGGATCTATTCTATCGAAACTCTATCAATGCACCATGCGATAGTAACGGCAACTCTCATCACTAACTCACAATCGACTGGGTTATTTCATTTCCTAAATTTGAGGTACAAAAAGAACCATCCCACGAATCAAGGATTGCTCCGATCGAAGCCTCTCCAGTATCGGGAAATTTCGTTAGGTTGAGGGTTCATTAGGTCTTGAACAGGGTTCAAAAAGAAGTCAAATGCGGACAGCCTTGTGTTGAAGGCCATTTCCTCGTCTTTTTTGCTTTTAACCCTTCACGAAATCCCACACCTCCTTATTTTTTCAAGGAAGCTGCTACGAAAATGAAACTCTTGTACTTGGGATTTCTAGGAGCGGGAAAGAGAAATAAGGGGCGAGAACAGTGACAGACAGCCTGAGAGAGTGCAACATGTTGTCAAATAGTAGTAGTTATAATGAAGAGCAGATTGCTTCCCAAAGATGATTCATCGAAATTCCCAACTAATTACGCATCCCACATCGAGAGATGGTTCTGTTAACTGTAGTACCACGTTCCATAAGACTATGCCGATGAAAGAGAAACTTGCTCCAGTTCTATACAATATTTATATTTATGGCCAGTATAGTATAGGGCGGAAGTGGTGTGGTGGCAAGTGGCGCACTATATCACACGCACGGTCAGGGGTCCGAATCCCGGATTGATGCCTGCTAGGCCAACCAAGCCTTCCATCCTCTGGGGTCGGTGAATTGGTACCAGACCTGGGAGGATAAAAGCACTGACTTGTACATCGGCTGGCCAACGCAATTCATTGTATAGGCCATATACGCACTCACTACACCACTACGATTCTGAATGGAAGTCGAGTGCGGGGCGCATCCCTCAGACGGGATTGATTAACGCCAAAAACTTTATCCTTATCCTTTATAATATATTTATTCTCAAACCATTTTCTAGTACCTTCCGCACGGTCTCTGTGAGTATATATCATGTTTGACTACGGCTTCAACTAGACCTAGAAATCCTCCAGTATAGATCTGGGCCAGCACCAAAGGAGCTGCTAGTCCGCGTAGGAAAATGGTTTCCAGAAGTGAGCATTTCATCCTCATGATTCTCCCTAGAAATGAGCTCTCACCCCTGACTGGAAACTTCTGGAGGCATTCATGTTGCAAAGAAGAGAACTTCAAAGCGACTAGGGTGAGAAACTCACCGTAAAACTACAAGAGTAAGTTCACGACGAGGAAAAACTAAGGAAATGAGCAGGTCTGGTTAATGTTTATGATAAGTGCACCAGTTCAAGGTCTCACTACCTGTTATCAGGAAAAGCCACAATAAAGCTGTGACATCGAAAAGAAAAAAAAGGGAATTAGGTGCTCTGGGAAGGGAATTGTGATGAAATGTCATAGAAAAGCAACACAGGCACGAATCACAGAATGATATGATCTATGGATAATGTGACAGCCGGAAAAGAATAAGACGATGGAGTAGAATTGGAGGACAAAAACGGCAAAAGGGAAGGACCTCTAAAAGACCCATGAGTCCCTTTAATACCATTCCCAACTACTACGGTAGTTTCGCCATTGCTCCACATTACCATCAGTGGTATGTTAGCGTGAAACAATACTAAGATTTATTGCGCAGTAACAGTGCAAAGCAGTAAAGTGATTACGGTAAGAAATTACATTCGAATCCAATTTTTTCCCGCGCATTCATATGGTCAAGCTTACGGTACTGGTGTGTCTGGAGGATTTCTTTATTGATGGAATCTCGAACTGTATGTTCATAGTAAGTCTAAGCCTAGTATATTGCAGAGTTTGTTGTTATCTTCATCTCTTCACGAGGTTTTTAAATAACTCTATTAGGCTGAATCTAAACTGGCGGTTCAATCGATAAAAAAATATGTTGGAGTAGCCAACTCCGCCCCCATGTATAACACCCGTGACGTGAACCGCGTCATATATGGGAAAGCCACGTCAAAAGTATTCAAAACGATGATACCGATTCTTTGCAAAGGCGATGAAAAGGACCAAAATTTACATTTGTATTAAGGAAAAATGTATTCTGATTGTACAGTGTGATTTCGAATTCCCGGTCACAATTCAAGGGAAAGTTGACCATGGAAATTCGTATGGATTGCAGGGAATAGCATACAAAATGAACGGTTCCCTGCAATATTTATTGTCACACCATACCATATTTATTGCCAACAGAAAGGGTTCATACCCATTTTGTTCAATAAAAAAGCCACCCTTCTGGGGTTCCTCGTTGGTGTTGATCCCTCTTCTCCTTCTTTTATCCTAAGTAATAAAGACAGTGATGTGAAGGAGACTACTTGTAAAATAAAAGTTGTAAAGCCCAAAACCTTCAAAACCTCTCCTACTGATGTAAAAGTCTTGAGATCCCCCCCCCCCCCCCCCCCCCCCCCCNTCCCCTCCCCGCCCGATTTCTGCGTGCTTCAAGCCTATTCCATTCCTTCTTTCATAGTAAAAACGGAGCACAAAAGGCGATTCTACTCTCTCACTAAACGAAAAACAGACGCATTGATGACGCATGACGAACGGGAATACAAAGGCTGGAGCGATGAAAAATTCATTCAACACACAGCATTCTCCCATGAAAACATCGGCTTTTTCGCACACTATCACTCCCTTCAGTTGGTTCATATGAAATCCTTCAATTCTCATCGTCATGGTCACATCAATAAGAGGACCTATTAATTACTACTTAAGAGAGCGATTCAAATAACCCAACGGATCAACTTTACTGGGTCATGGGTGCTACTCACTACCCTAACCTTGCCCAAACCACTGAAATGGGTATTACCTACATTGAATTTATCATCACCACTATAAAGACCAGACCCTTCAATTGTTTTGAAGCCAGCGATCAGTAGAGGGTTATTAGCCTGGCCGGTATTAAGCGAATGTGGGAGGTATGTGGGAAAAGCTTCGTACTGAGGTGAAGGGCATTGATGTAAGCCACTTTCAAATGCAACCAGTTCAAATACCATTCAGAGGAGGAATGGGAGGCTGAGAGAGGAACTGCAGTCAAGATTCTCCGATAAGTTCGGGAAACCACGGTCCCATAAACGAAGCCATGTTCCGAATTAAATATATATTACCCTGTACTTTACCGAGCTCCCACTGTGATAGAAAAAAAAACATTCTCAAAGCAGTTAATCAAGATTAATTGTCGAGTTCTGGGAAACAGGAGTGCAGAAGTTTTTCTTCAAAAATCGGGAAGCGATTGAGGATCAGATAAAGGAGGCAAGAACTATGGATTGATCATACAAAAACAAACAGTTGCTGTGCACTATGATAAAGGAAATCATTCAAAAACGGAGAAAAAGATGGAAAAAAAATTTTGAAAAAAAGGAGAGCTCACCAACGACTTCTCCTCTCAGACATCCAGTAACACTCTCGTAGGCACGATTCACGTATTGCACTACTTTTGACTCGTCGCATACTTCGACTGCTTGGTCAGCCTGAAGAATACATACTTGATCAACGGTTGAATATGGCCATGGCCAGCTGGTCTGCAATAAATTCGACATGCGGCGATAGGTCCGAATTTGGCTGGCGGGAAGACTGGCAGTCAAGGAGCGCTCTCAGAAGTATGAAACTCTAGACGGCATGTCAAAGCGGAAACTACAGTGGAACCAGTTGAATAAATAGAAGATCGTTCGAAACAAGCAATATCATTGAACCCATGGGGAGCCTCAGTGAGTATAGGCCTATTCATGAAATAGGAATGATTGAAAACGACGAATTAAAACTAGATGCTACCGAGAAACGAATTCCTGCTTGATTTAGAACCTCTGCGATGACAAAAACTGCTTTTTTATTTTTGTGGGGTTGAAACTGCTGCATATTACCCAAGACGTGGTTGGTTCCTTTACTTTCCCTCAACACTGAGCATGAGCCTTCGCCTAAAGTGAACGTTTTTGCGAGGACGAAGCCCATTCACTCTGGGAAAATCGGCCCAAAACACGCATCCCCTTCATGAGCAAAGCTCCAAAACATGCATCCGATTCATTAGTGAAGCTATCTAGCAGAGCAGGTCGAAAGGAGACTTTGTGAGAATTTTCTCACGGCTCCTTTGCACTCAGGCACTAATCCGTAACATGATCGATTGTTGATGTCTCTGTAGGTTTCAGATTCGCAGCATTCGGCAGTAACGGTGAAGTGACTGATTACATTGTGACTGACTGATCGGTTGCAATTCGCTCAGATGGCGCCATGCACATGACATTCGTTTTAAGATTGTAATAGCATTTGTACGCATGCTTGCCTGCACATGACTGATGATCAACTCCCTCTACTACAGTGGCTCAGTATTAACCTGCTCTTAGTAGAGCCAACTGCCCAATCGATCATCGGAACAACCCACTTACAAGTTAGTTTGTAAAGAAGCCGCCTTCAGCCTTCAATCAAGTTTTAGGCACGAATAGGAGATAGTATTCGACTATTCAATAAGGAAGGGATAGGGTCGTATTACTGAAAGAGGGTGGAGGTATTGCTCTGATGAAGATCAGATAGAGATTCAACAAAAGTTTTCTGTTCGGGCTAGTCTACTGTTATATAGGCTCCCATTGACCTCCTTTTCTCAGGCCCCTCTTTTTCCCTCTTTGCCAACGCTTACTTGAGAAACTGTTGGTCAAGGATGGCTTTCTTGGAAAATAGCAGTCAAGGATGCACGAAGTAGACGAAACCTGCAATCTGGGGGAAAGGGCAACTCAGCCCCCAGATTGCAGGTTTCGTCTACTTCTGTTGTGTATCGGAAGCTCTCTTCATAGCGCCATGCTTGATCCAGCTATATTCATTGTTTTCCCGTTGCAGATCCAACAAACTGATAAGGCATCAAAACTAGACAGTAGCAGGGCGAAAATAAAAAAATTAGGAGTCGAAACCACCACAAAAATTGCGAAATGATAGCGGTCACGCCAAAAAACTTCTTGTACATCATCAAGTGTTTTCCAAGTTAGATGGTCCCAACCAATTCATTCATCGACTTGGGAGGTTTCACTGCATTGGCGGAGATGAAAATCGATCATGAAACCCCTTTTCCTATTCATTTAAGCCTTCCTATTGCCGGATTCTTGGTGTTTTGCATTTCTCTTCAATGCACTCGCCAAGCCCATGGCCTCAAACCCTAGAAGTTTTTACAGCGCAATTGCCTGCAATTTGTCAGTCAGGCAAGAATTTACAGCAGTCTCGGCTCCGGAAAAGCATTCTCAGAGTGCTTCATGAAAGATATTGATGACGTATATGAGGTGCTAAACAGCTGTAAAGCCTCGCGTGCGAATTGATAATGAAAGGGCCAGAAAAATGTAAGTAAAGGACATCTCTCTCAGCCCAGCAAGAAGTTGTAACGAGGCCTGCACCGAGGAGATCTAACTGCATAACTCTTACACAGAAACAAATAATAAAAATCAATAATGTCTTATCGTTAAAAGCGTGCCTGGGTCACTTATTTGTTTACACTCCGGATAAATAAGGAGTATGAATAAACAAAACACGACCGATCATTCCCTTGAAGAAAAATAACGGCCACAGAAACATTCCTTTCGTGAAATCATAGAAGCACGCATGAATATGGGCTCATTCTAATACATGAACTATGAAGACAGGGTTTTTGCCTATTGAGCCCACCATAAACAGAGTAACTCGTACGATTAAATGACTTTTAGATCCCAAAGGGAATTTTTTTCTTCAGCCATGCAATCATATAGTTAGCCCAAAGAGGAACAACAATCCCAAAAACAAGGGAGATCACGACCGTAGGTACCCTAGAAATGGAAGATCGAAAAGCTTCAGTTGGGAGCAGTCGGACCACCCTAACCAGCACGCAAGCACTACTAAATCCAATCCAAATAAAGTCGCGAAAGGACTGGTTTGATGGGTGAAACCATATAACACAGCGTATTTTTTTTTAATTGCAAAGTAACTTATCACCCGATCTGAATCAAGCCCGGAAATAATACCTTGGGCTTTATAAATCATCACTTTAGACCACAAACCTCGTCAAGAACAGCAAATAAGGCCGGCATTACTCGAATTCGATTCGCCAGACGAGCCACAAATTCCACCAATGATGTGTCCCGTGATGACCATTGAACTGCCTGAAAAAGGAAAACCTTTTTGGCAACTTTTCAAAAATTACCCCGGCTGACATTAGGTTTTTTAATTCTAATTTTGTCAGAACATCAACCCTCCCAAGTCTGCTTCCCCCATTTTATTCCTTGCTGCCAATCTATTTCTTTCGTTTTTTTCTCAATTTATTGATTTAGTCGCAAGAAAAACAAGAAAATTCTATAGGAAAAATAAAACAAGATAATCTTCTCCTACAGGAATTTTCTAAACTCAGACCCGTAACTTTCAAGCGCTCCAGGCTGCATAAACAGAAAATGATTTCTTTATGATAACATAGGCAATGATATATTCGGAAACCGATCAATCAATAATCGATTTGAACATTGAAATATATTGAACGAAATAAGAGAATAAAACAATCGGTCAATCAGTATTACTTGATAACCATCATTAGAGCACCAAACATCTATCATCTTCTCGAAATCTCAGAGGAGCCCTAGAAGGTACGGTAGAATGGGCTGAGAAAAGCCACTAATCATTATGGGTAAAAGAAAGAAAGAGTAGAATAAAATTCTCGAAGCAGCCAATGCTCGTTCATAGCTTCACCAGACGTCTATTATCTAACCCACCCCATAACCCCATTTACGAGCCCACACCTGATTAAAAGCGAAAATGATATCTTCTCCAGTTTAAGATTCCTGCACTCATTCTCCACTACAGGGTGACCCACATGAAGTGTGACGGGCAATAAAAAAATCAACTTATGGGCTTCTGGGCTGGAGGAGCGGTGATCGCTTGGGGGTAAAGGAACGCGATGTGTCAGCTAAACCTTCCGCAGGATTGGGCAGCAGCCCATAGCGCAAAGAAGATGCTGCAATGTTGCGGAACCACGCTTCCGGGTTTTGGGGCGAAGCAGTTTTGACCTTTGAATTCCCCGATCTCAATCCTTTGGATTTTGGGGTATGGTCGATTCTGGAGCAAAAAGCCTGCGCTTCCAAACAGAGGTCTTAGGAACCTTTGAAAGAAAGTTCTCTTGTAGAAGCGTGGGATGAAAGTGATTGCGCGCATTCTTGAAAACTTCCGAAACAGGTTGGATGCTTGCATTAAAGCGAAATAAGGTCATTCTGCATGCGAAATGTGATATGTTGTTTACAATTTTGTGATGATTGTGTAGGAGTAATAGTTTCCTATTTGGTTTGATCTGTATAATTTTGATGCTAGTTTTCTGCGTCACACTTCATGTGGGTCACCCTGTATCTATTCAAGTCCCGTCAAAAACTAGAACCGGCCCGTTCATGTAAGTTTATCTGCACCAGAAAATTCACAAACGATGCCATCCTATGGCCTAATTCTTTCATCTGTACTCTTTCATCTGTACTTTTACGAGGATAGTGTACTTCAAACCTATCAAGGATACTGTAAGAAATGGTAGCATAATTGGAATTATTGTATCTCAAAAAAACAACATGTTCTCCATTTACGTCTCTAAAAAATCGAGCCCCTATTGAATGGCTATGCCGCATGTTACAGGCAAAATACGAACAATGACTATGACGAGTGGACTATGCAAGAAAAAAGCTATTGACGGAAGTAATAATTGAAAATCAGTAACAGATAATAAAGTAAAAAAAATGGAAAATAGGCGGATAGTCAGGAACACAACAACAACAGCTACCACAGCATATAAACTGACAGTGGAAGCAGAAACTGTACTTAATCACTCAGTTAGGGGCCACTCCTTACTGCACGCAAACTAGACCTGGTAGCACTATCCTGCCCACAAATGCAAAGGGTTATGAGTTAGCAGAGACAGGTGAAGTCAACCCCAAGCCCATATTCCCACTTGGTTCCATGTTTTTGTGTGCTTTCCCACTAAAGTGTTCAAAATCCCAATACGATCCCCTTTTGTGAATTTCACATGAAAGTTTCACACGACATTGAGAACGTCATTTTCAAGAATGCCAATGTTAATTGATACTGATGAATAATAACTAATTGATGAGTGATTATTCCCACAAATGACATTTCTATGGGAAATTAAATTAATAACGGGACCAAAATAAAAAGAGAATTCAGATAATTGGAAATTGAAGAAGACATTGGAAAATTGAAATGATTTCAAAGAAAAGTTGTGAATCAGATCATTAAACTCATAAAATTGAAAATCGACAACTCTATGCTGATAATTATACTTAATCATACAATACTCTAACAATTCGAGCTTTTCCTAGAGAGTTCTTTCTCGGTACCATTATTTAATACTAATGGTTGACTAGGCCGTGCAAGAGATTTGATAAACGATCACTAATAAACCACAAAGATGAAAAAGAAAACCTGAACGACCTTTGGCGTTAATCAATCCTGTGTTGGGATGCGCCCTGTACCAAAATCCCATTCAGAATCGTCGTGGCGTACCGGATGTGTATGTAGCCTACGTAATGACTCGATGTGGCCAGCCGATGCACAACTCAACGCTTTCATCCTCCCAGACAAGGCTTACACCAATTACCTGACCCGGAGAGATTGAAAGTTTGGTTAGCCTAGGCAAGAATTGGCACTGAATTCGAAACCGTGCCATGTGTGCGTATGGTAGGCGCCAGTTACCACTACACCACTTTCGCCAAAACAAAGTTTTTTTACTGATAAATGATAACAAAAGACTTTAGTCTAAGAACGACGATATTAGTATGGTCAGACAAAAACGATAACAAACAGTAGTAAATAGTGAAAGGCACAAAAGTACTTCAAGAGCAGGCTCCTACAATGTAAGAATCAATGGAATGAAATGAGACCACTAAGGCGGGCAAAAAAAAAACAGATATTATGGGATATTTCACAATAATCAGTAATTATTCCATTATTTATGGACGTCGAAGAAGAATTTAGTAACAAGTAACAAAAATCTTTAAAAAAAACCAGGTCAACGACGCGTGCGGTTGCGCAGCGGATTGAGATAGCTTTTTTCTACTCGAAACTAACTTTTATAGAAAATTTTATGCTTCTGTAACATGTGAAGAAAATTTTGGATTCTTTCGACTAGGTCTTTCGTATCAAAGATTTTCGATCAACTACTACCCACCAGGTAGTACTTGGTCATTGCCATGGCCATTAATTTGGGACCGGTGAACAAAAAACGAAGTGATCAACAAATTGATAAGTTATCAAACAACATAGATTGACGAAAATCAATGGAAAAGGACTCACATGAATGATTTCCGCTTGGGCTAAGGCTTTTCGTCGTTTTTCTCCTAACGGCCTGAAAAAAAAACTACAGTAGCCATACGAAAAATTATAAAAACTATATACAAAATTGAATAAATTTACTTGGTTAAAAGAATCGGATCAAACTTCCAAAGATTCGTCATCACCCAGTGGAAAAACCACCAAACATCGAAATGATAGATAATTTCCGAATTTCAAGCTACTTTTCATGCTCCTTTGTAAACAAGAACTAGCCTTATCATCCATCAAACATATCTCATCGTCATACTGACTAGAATTGACATTATCCAGTTCTTTCCCTTGGATTGACTGACATATGAGCGGATTATAATCAGCACTACTAAAGTTATTACTTTATTGATGCCGTCTCTTCATGGGGGGATACGGTATCTGACACAGCGAAGCCCCCTAGGCATATAAGGCTTCCTAAGGTGCTGCCTAAAAACTGCCAAAACATTTTATGCAATGGCTATACTTTCGTAAAGCTCCTTCAAATAAATAAGCTACAAGGAATCGGTGAATATTCATCATGAGGCCCCTCGTGACCATTCGATTGGAGCGACCATTGAAGGCGATGAGGGATTTCCGCTTCGGAATTGACCCTTTCGCCAGCTTTGAGCCCTGTGTTGAGCCCTAATTGTAGGCTGTGAAAATGGGTTCTATGGCTCAATGAATGAGTTCAGCACCTTTCTAACATGGAGACGTCTTCGAGTCAATTTGTTTGTTCTTCCTCTCTCCAAAGCAGAACTTCTCATTAGCCATGCAAAAGGCTGAACTATGACAATTCAATTAGCATGCAGAACAATTATGGTCAGCTGCTGCTGAGTTTAGAGACCAAAGCTGACAAAACGATAATGACGCCCATCTGAATTGCCATTAAAGAAGTCAAGTGTTCGCCACGATGGCGCTGTCACCATATGACGTCAATATGACGTCGCTGTTTCTTCTCACGGCTGGAAAAGCACCAAAAAACTCCTCCACCGAAAGCTCTTTGAGTGTCTTTTCTATTCAAACGCCTCAAATCTCTCAGTCTCTTCCTATTACAGAGCAAAACCTGATTTTAAAAAAAGTTCTGATGGTAAGATTCAGGAATATACTTTTTTAGAACGTTTGGCATAGGCCAACCTCTGTTGGAATGCGCCACACCAAATCAAGGAAGATTTCAATAAGTGTTCGGCCTACGTAAAAGTTGATAGATGGGTGATAAATCATTCGAAATCTCTTTTCTCAATAGATTTCTGCCTACTGAGGATGCAAGCTAAAAAGTTGATGCCTTTTTTAAACCCAAGCCCGTACTCGATCCCTAGACCATGAGCACTAGCGGCTCCTCTTACCACTTGGTCAGGCTTCTTCCATTTCCGGCATTATCAGCGTAAACAGCTCAGCACCATTGATTTATTCTATGAAAATGTTTTCCATAAAAAGAAAAGGACATCCCTAGAACGCCCACGGGTAAAAGGCCATAATTTCCCATGTGATCATATAGAAATTTCCCGTGAGCTCATTAGTAGCGTTTTCGATTATTTACCTCCTATTCATTTAATTTACAGACCGATTTCAATACAATTACTGAATTCCTACGGAATTCCCATTGTCTAGGGCCCTATGAGGCCCTGGGAAACAGTTTTCATGAATAGAAAGACAGGATAGACGTGGAAAGCATGTCGATTAAGCATTCGTTATTTGGCCAATCGCGCCAAATATGTACGGCTTTGGTTCCCCATGGGACCTTATTACTATTCCCGCAGAATCCCCACATTAATAGGCACCCCTACGAAAGGCTTTACATCCATATTGCTTTCCTCGCCAAGACCTTTGAATTACTTCATAAAGCCCAATGGTAACCTCGTGAAAAGTGGGGTTCAATGGCACTCAGAGAGTTTCTGAAGAAAGTACAGGTAGGTATGAATGGATCCAACGCCTACCATGACCCTTGATGGAATTTCAAAGATGGATCTAAAATTAATACATAATTCAAAGAGAATGGATGTTTTTTACGAAAAATGTCTCCCAGTCCCATCTGGTAATCCAGAACATTCCCAAACCCATCCTTTCAAAGGAACTTGGAAAGCCTAGATTCATGTTTAGAAGGCTCCCATGCCAGAGAATCGTTGAATATCAAAACTATTCAAGTGAGTACAAAATCACCCACCTATCAGCGATCACTACAAAGAAGACGTCTTCGCTAGTGTGCGAGTGAAGACTCCTGAAAACAGGACTTTTCGGTTAGCTTTTTTCTCAGTACTGATTTCCCTTTCTCACTCTTGTTCTCCGTCCCACTTGATTCTTTATCCCAGCAAGTTAGTTCACAGAATTAAATAACACATCGATCGGGGGCTTGATTCTAGTCGTAGTGAAGCTGGCAAAGCGTAGTATTTTGGTCGCCGCCGGTTATATTCAGCGGTCATAGCTATTCAGCCGCTGCTTCTCGGGCCGCTAGTCAGTCATCCGGAAAGGCGTTCATGGACTCGTATAATGATGCTGCCATAGCCGAATCTCTTAGTGAATTGCCAGCAAATTTCGTAGATATTCAAAGGGTTAATGGGCAGAGTGCAGAGTGGCGAGACACCCATAGAGTGCGAGGTCAGGGACGTAGGGTAGGATGAGCGATTTCCATCGTTTTAGCCTTCGTCATACTCCTCGGCTCGAGTTCTCCTCGCTACTGCTACTGTTGTTGTCCACGTATTCGTCACGTGTGCTTACCCAACACACAAAGAGTACACCACAGAAATCCCCACACACGAAGCACCTTCGCGCGTGGTGATAACGGAACTGATTATCAGGCTGCTGGTATGCGTTGTCATTCCCAGTCCAAGACTATTCCGTTGGAATTCACCCATGGTAGTCAGGGGGAGGCGGGTTAGCGACCTCACAGCTCGCTGCATTCATACGATGTTTACGTATTCAACAAGCCATGGAAGACATGAAGAGAATAGGGGCTTTGTGAATTGCTACGGCAAACATCGTTCGTTTGGGATCCTACGTCGTCTCGTCAGATTTAGCGTCGTGAGGGTGGTGGGGAAAGAGAGCATTGCTAGTTAGGGAAAGGAGCCCTCTGGCAAGCATGAGGTGGGTGTTAAATTCAATTAGCCATCACGACACGCGCCAACACCACTTGCAGCTCTCACAAGCATCGCGTAGCCTTCAAAATACACACAGCCAGCTGTAGGAGTGTCGAGCACACCTGTTAGCACTACTACTACCACCAATATTACCACATCCGGGGTCCAATTGACACGCGGCTACGAACAAAGATCGCTCTGTTGGCCCCCCGACGGCAAGTAACTACTACTGCTGGAATGTCGATTGCGTCTTCAGGCGTGGTGATAAAATTCCCAGATAAACGGCCGATTGTGCGTAAGCGCTACGAAGACGACACTTGGCCGGCTAGCAGACTACAGTAGCAAGAAAAGCGTAGGACAATGTGAGGAGATGTGACGGAAATATTACGCCCGGGAAAGAGCCCCGCTGATCACCACCATCATCTGTGAAATTGGCGACAATTTGTCTTCGGAAAAGATGACTAGACAGATCACGTTGAACACACAGAAACGCTTTGCAACGCGAAAGCATCAAAACACGGCTGTTCGCTTGGAATCTTCACATACACATACGGACACACACACACACTCATACATACACGCATATATACACACTTACGCGCACACGTATATGCCCAGAGAACAAGCTAGAGAGACGCTGAGAGCAAAACAAGTGATATATGCATTAGCTGGGACGGAATGTGCACGCGTGTGCACACACACACACA
>UZAF01016169.1:55439-95736 GCA_900617895.1 Haemonchus placei
GTGTTGGAGGAATGTTGAAAGAAGGGCAGGACGCATAGTTTGAGCCGAGCTCGAACTTTTAACGTAGATTTGGGGTTGAGACGCTTCAACCCAGGGCTTCAAAGTTTCAGTTTTAAACGATCCAGCGACTGAGTGTCCTGCCGATCGCGCTGCCTGTAGGAAGCCGTAGGACTTGGGCTGTGAAGTGAAAAGCTCAGAGCTTGCAACAGAACTCCGATTTCGATTTCACTATAAACGTCTTGCCCACAGTTCACCCTCTTTACAACAGTGCTCCCGCAATTATTACAGCCGTAAGTAGCCATTAACTCAGAGAATTTCAAATTTACGACATAAAAGGAAACCATTTTTTACATCTGCTCCCGCCCTACCCTCGAGTATAAATGTCTAGAAATGTACCGTAGTCCCTCAAGTTTGAGAGAGAATAACGAGGCTTCAGACCGGCTATGAGTTCATATTTCTCTTGGGGAATTCAACGAATTTAGGCAATTCACATACCTACTGAAGAGACTTAGAGACGGTTCGTTACGCGAGCGTGCAGATCATTTCCACGATGGGTTAGTTTGTTCCAATTTGGTGGTGGTATACTAACAAAAACTGGGCCGATCTGTCATCAACTTGCTTTTCTATATGGATGGGTCAATTTTGAAATTTAACGCTAAGCAAAGGCACGTGTAGCGAACTGGACACTGCATAGCTTACGGGATGAAAATCTTTTTATTTTTTCGACTGTAACAAAATAAAAAAGAAAGAGAAAAGAGAAAAGTGCAAGGATACTAACCAGATTGGGGAATTCACCTATGTCACCTAATGCCTTATTAAGATCAATAACTAAGATGTTTATTGATCGATTCTCAAATCGAAAAAGGTCGATATTGCAGATCTTCCAAACTGGTCCGCTTCGTGATGACGGGCGAGGAGTCACCTGAGCCACCAAAAGAGTCGGAGCGCACATGGTGGGATGAAGAAGAGTGGAAACGCGAAGAAAGGTACTGTACCCCACGATTCACTGTTGTAGAAACAGCCAAGGGCAATCCAATGGCTAAAGATTACGTAGCTGGCTAAGAACAATGTCGCGTGGAAAATATTGCTTTATTACCCGCAAGGATCAAAAAATCTATATTTCGACCAGCTACGTATGTCACGGCAATGTTTGTCAGCGGGCTGGCAAAACTTGGGTTCGCGGGACATCTCGCCCTTTCGAGCACTTTCCTTGAATGGGCGATATGTACATGAAGGACGATAAAGGATAGCCCTCGGCCGCCACTAAAGGAAGCTCTCATCCAGGTCAATTTTATCTCCCGACGCTTCAAGGCATGATCGCCGTAAGGAGCTGGAGAAGACCGTGCGCAGCGCTCTACAAGAGCTCGAAGAAATGGATCAAGACGAGGTTGAGGGATCCAGTGAGCCACCGGAACAGGAGGAGTTTGTTAACGTGCTTTGGGATTGAACTGCTACCGAGTGCTCATCGCTGTTTTTCAGATTTGATGAATTTTTCACCAGTGAATTGCACTCGGATCCGGGTTTTGTGGCCAGAAGTAAGCGACAAAGAAAACGGAGCTCGCCGGTTCCGTTAACTACGGAAAACTCAGGAACAGCTCGAGATATCGTGGGTAAGCGTCTTAACCTACGACCAAATTTCAGGACAACTAAAAATCCTCTACCTAGGTACAACGATCGCTCTCGAATGTCGTAACAAACGAGACGACCTTCAATCGGGGTGAGTTTCCGCAAAATCTGCAGTTTTCTCCGTCGCTAGCGCGCACCGTGCTACCACGGTCATATGTTACACCGGAAATCACTCTCGAATTGACTAGAAATGATTTTTGATAAGTTCTGAACGATCATCTGAACGGTCAACGCTGTGAAGAGTAGATTTGGCTGCTGAAGGTCGAACTGAAACCTGAAGATCTGCTCGTTTCTGATAATCATTACAGTCACCACCAAAAATCGCTATTCAAAAGCGAATGATGAACTCTCGAAGCAAGAGAACCATCACCTGAGTGGATTATTCTAAGGCCGGTTGCCGGTCCACAAGTCCCACAGCCTAACAAATCCCCGTGTTAGCAAAAACTAATAGCGCCGGGCACAATGAGTGCACAAAACATCAGTGATGAAGTTGGGCACTTCCAAGGATACGTCTTATTCAGTGAATTTCGCGTGACCCATCGTGAGCTTTGGAGCTTTGCAGCCTATCGATAAGAAACTTAATAGAGTTTTCAGTTTCTGACTGCACTTCTTGTGTGTGGATTTAGGAACTATTATACTTTTGGGACAATGTCGAAATGAGGTACTCATCATGGCCCTTACCTGGGAAGTAACAACTTAAAATTCGAGCTAATTAATTTCTTTGATCGATACCATTGAGATTACCACCTTCTACCATGGTATGTGTGTATGAGATAGCCTACTTTCAAACAGACTTGGTTCTAGTCTCCACTTTCCGAGCGCGATTAGGGTAACCTTCGATTAAGGTTACGCTGGTAGTTAGTTGTAGCCTTTACGATATTGATCAAAGAAAGTTAATTAGCTCAAATCATGAATTGTTACCATCAACTTTCAAGGTAAAGGCCATGATCACTACATTATTTCGACACCCTCCCAGAAGTAGCTCCTACATTCCACGCACAAAAAGTTGCTGGCTGAGTCTGAAAACTCCAACGAGGTTCTTATTGGTAAGCTCCGAAGCTTAGGTAGGATAAGCGACATTCGCCCAATTTCAAGTAAGAATCTCACTGAATAGTACAGTTTACTAGCAATATAGGAACCCAATGTATAAAGCCCGCTAAACGTAATTTTCAACTCTATTACTGAAACATAATGTCTCTACTTGATCTCTGGAGCAAGTGCAGAGCACTAGACGCTTTCTGCTGTATAGCTGTGAATCCAAAATCGGACCTTAGGTCAAATACGTCAATACCAGCGCCTTTTCCGTCACCCCTCCCTCTTGGCCCTTATATTGAAAAGGAAATTTAATTTTGCAAGAGTCTCTGTTAACTTTTCAGCCACCCTGCTGCTGTAGTTATGGTAACTACCACATGATATCACCAGCCTTCATCATAACTAATTTTGTGCAGCATCCTCTAATTATCGACTGAAGAACATTTTTCTATACGACAGACAAGCTCGGCTTGTTTCTGCGAATGCTCTCCTCCCCCTGCCTCAGGCCATGGCTCAAAAAGGATACCTAATTTGCAGACACTTGTTGCAGAGGTTGCTAAGACAAGTGGGCGGATGGGCGGGCATATCAGAAATTGCTGTTCACTCTGATGAGGCACTGTCTTTCGTGGAAAGCATGCTCATCAGTGAAAACTGTTGGCGATACCGAGCAGTAGCAATTTGGTCCTTACACGCACCTCATTCAATTCCCTGACTGCCTGATTTCAAACGGGGTTAGACACATTGCAGAGTATACTGGCTCCCAACAACAGCTACAGGAAGTTGGAGAAAAAATCGAACCCCGGGTTCCAAAACTGCTTCTGGACATTCCAAAGGAGCTCAGTAGAGGATATTTGCCATTCTGAGAAAGAAATACGACAGCAGTACAGAAATACTGCAACAGCAGGGCTGCTACACCGTACAAGGTTTGGGGATACTATTTCGTCAGAATCTACCCAAACTGATCAATTCTTTTATCTTCCAAGACGTCTCCCAACTGGTCCTAGGTTTGCTTGGTAGAATATGAATACCAGCAGGCTGTACATGGGACGCCTATCAAGTTGTTGCATAAGGCGTGAATGCATGAGAAAACAACTGGGATTGTGAGCGAAAACTGAAGATGCAGCATAACCCGAAAGGATAGCTACAAACCTCCCAAATAGGAAGCTTTTGCAAGGCCTCATGCGAATCCATACTCCTGTGCAAAATGTGCCCATAAATTATTCTCAAATTATCCTCCGAGACTGCGTTGAAGCTCGAATAAAACGTTTTGTTGACACTTTTGGACATAATCGAAAATTCGTAACGTCAAAGCAGTCAATTTCCTTGACGTCGTCATTTCTGCTCGGACAAGGGCTCATTATGGCGTCCTATGAAGACTGACAAGTGCCTTAGTGTCTGGGCGTGCTTGCTCCGATAATACTGCCTACTCGTCATGGGGGAACGGCGGATGCAACGGACGGGCTGAGGTGTTCGTCGGCGAGCTTCGATCGCATCGTGGCTGATTATGTTTGAAGACATCATACGTATATTCAACGCCGATATTTCTTGTTGTTCAACACAATAACATATGGTTATTGCATTGAATCATCGGCGAATATTCTCTGATGTTAACAAGACTGATGGAAACGTCCCAGTGACGATAACAGCGTGACGAACGGACAAATGAAATGCAGAGTGGCATTGGGGACGACACATAATATTAGGTGAACTCCTCCCTCTAATTGGACGAGTTTTCACGAGGATCACTGGGTAGGATATCATTGGCGCCTTTCAACGTTTTTTGAGATTGGAACAAAACAAGAATTACCACTTTTCAACAATCTGAGGGCTCAAAAACTCAATAAGACTCAGACGCCATTAAAAGCACAGTTCACATTAAACATGGCTTCTGAGATCCCCTGCCAGAATGAATCTGTGCCTCCCAAAAATAGTGAGCCGTTGTTGGGCAGAAAAACGGCCCAGACAAGGCGTAATAAGGTCTCGAAAACCGGTTTGGCCGACGCAGACACCCAAAGTGGCCGTGTTATGCCGGCCTCGTTATCGCTGACTATTCACAGGACGAGAAGAATAGTACGCGTAAGTGAGAGAGACCAGGCAGCCATCTCGTACAGTCCCCTTTCTTGCTATCATGCTGAATCTTTTTTTTATATCCCAAATACTTTCGTGCTTTCTCCGCCACGCTTGCATTATTCTGCACCATGGCTTACACTATTTCACTTAAAATAGATACCTCAAGTTTAACGTGAACTATGCCTTCAAGAAGGCGACGACAAGCGGGGTTTCGGTAGTGTAAGAGATAAGAGCGCGGTGTTCTGGTAGACAGTACGGTTCGAGTTCCGCCCGAGGCCGAAGGATTGTCTATAGCTTGCCAACCTTGTGACTAAGACTCCGATACTGCCTTCAGAAATAACTCTTTCACAGCATCCTCTCAGCATGACAAGTATCAATTCGTACAACATCTGGTGGACATAAAGAACCACCGGCTGGTATACAAGTTCATATTAACTTCATTGCAGACATTAATCAAAGAATTACTGCGATGTTGAAGGCAGCTACAGCTGGGACAATGACAAGTGGCGCGAACATCGAGAGCTTACTTATTCCAGGGTCCTATCGAGTCCAGGGACCTAGTCTCTCACTTAATAAGTTCTGCTGAGGTCTCACCCTCTCACCGAGGTTACCGTAACGACTGGGTACATCTTAGGAAAGTGTAGAAAGGATTAGATATTCATTTGAGGACTAGTTCTTAAACGTCGATAAAAATGAATCACCCACAGCCAATTCTTCCAGGATGCGCCACGCAATCAAACTAGACTCAAATTTTCAAATTATGAACGCGCCCAGGCGGAGGTGGTAAGTTGCAAGTCGCGCACTGCCGCACATGCTTGACCACAGGTTCAAATCCAGTATCGACATCCGGCTAGGCCAACCAAGCCTTCCATCCGTCCGAGGCCAGTTACCCTAAAATTCCATAGATAAGAGCGGTTTAAACTACCGGTGAAAAATGAGTTAGAATGAAATTGAAATTGAATGCAGTCACCCTCTAACTTGATGGATGGATAAATTAAACTTCGGAGAAGAAGTTTAGAAGAAGCTCCGCCCCTCAATTCCAAACTCCGCCCACTTAATAAACAATTCATGTAGAAAAATAGCGATTTTAATGGACCGCTATTTTTCTATATGAATTGTTTATTAAGTGGGCGGGGTTTAGAGTTGAGGGGCGGAGCTTCTTCTTAACTTCTTCTTCGAAGTTTAATTTATCCATCCATCAAGTTAGAGGGTGACTGCATCCAATTTCAATTTCATTCCAATTCATTTTTCACCAGTAGTTCAAACCGCTCTTATCTATGGAATGGAGTAATTGATGCTAGACTCGTCTGCGAGGATAAGCACTGACCATCGGCCGGTCACCGCAAGCCACTGTATCGTCGGCTACATATGCATTCAATACGCCACACGATCCTAAATGAAAGTCGAAGAGCGGTGCGCATCCCTCAGACGGGATTATCGACGCTCCAAGACTTTATCCTTCTTGGATGCGCCTATTGTGAGGATGGCTTTTGCATTAATTAGGCCGACTGCCATCCAGAACCGCAGGCGTATTGGATGACGTGTGTGACCTATGCAAAGACTTGCGGTGGCCAGCAGACGTTTAAGTCAGCGCTTTTATCCTCCTAGACGAATCTGGTACCCACTTACTGACCTTGGAGAAAAAGGTTTGGCTGGCCTAGGCTAATATCGAGCCAGAGTACGATCCCTGGACCATCGTGGGTGATAGTGCGCTTCTGTCACTACACCACCTTCGCCCGTTGACATAAATATTATAGAAAATTAGCGCTTTAATAATAAAGTGCACCCTATCTTTGCAATCGACTTCGTATTTGCAAGGACTTCCCTTACGTCATTGTCCACCCTGAATCAGCTCTGCCATAAATCCGAAATTAGCATAAATGTAATTACCCATGCAAATTTCAGATTTATTTCCAAGCTAATTGCAGAAATGGACTACGATAACAAAAACGGCTTCCTACGACTGGGGGGAAAATGGGTCGACCACTATACAATGACGTTATATAATGCCGTCATAAATCATGGTGCTTTTCAGGTACCAATTATGTTCGATGTGCCGAGCGGTTCGTCATCTTCCTCGTACCTACTTCCCACGCATACTTAATGAGGTGATTTGTGGTGAAAGCACATGCGTTAAGGGTGATGGACGATGTGCACAACGATTTCTTCCTTTGAAGGTTTGTGATTTCAAGACGCTTGCACTTTATCTATAGGGTAGAATCAGAGAATGATCGACAAAAAGCTCTCGGGAACATTTACATGATCCCATAATTATGCCGTGTCTACCACGACGATGATTGAAGTATCGTCTGGCCCTATCAAAGAGAATTTTCTCGATAACAAGGCAGCGGATGGAACCACTGCAGAAAATAGTTGGGGGCTATCACTTCCGTACAGGTGAGGACCACGAAACTTGGATACGTTCAAGTAAAACACAATATAACACAGAAGTAATCACAGAGAGCTGTTTTCATGGTTTCGAGATGATGTACCATTTTGAGGGGACCCTTCATCACGTGTGCCGTATGCTATCTTTTGGCCAGTTAGACCCCAAAGATTCGATAAAAGGATAAAGTTTTGGGGCATCAATTGATCCCGTCTGAGGGATGCGCCCACGCATTCGACTTTGAAAGTATTCGCACGAACTACATTCGCATTTGACAAAGGTTTGATACTGAGAATTATGCCACGATCGACTTTCTCATGACCTTTGACTAGTATGTATGCTTGCTTCAGCCCCTCTAGGATTTAAACTCCATAGGTCTTCGTTTCGGCAAGTTCGCCTTCGTTAAAGCATGGAAGTTGAAAACCCTTGAGGCTGACTTTCTCATAAGGCAAGATAAACTTAAGACAGTTGCCTAGACTAGACCCCCGGCCCGTATGCAGGAGGCTTACTTTGATCCTTGATCCAAGATGCACTTAGGTCAAGGTAAGCCTCTTGTATACGGGATGTGGGGGGTCTTCTATGGTCATCCTAGATTTATCTAAACTGATAAGAGAATCAGTCTCAAGATTTTTCGACTTTCAGACTCTGACGAAGGCGAACTTGCCGAAACATTAGCCCGATAAAGTTTAAAGTCTGGGAAAGCCTGAAGCAAGCATAAATACGGAGAATTATGTATTTTATAATTGAGTGACCGCTCGCAGTTCCAGAAAAGCTCTGAAATATACATATTCAGCGTAACTTTTAAATTTCTACTCGGGTTTTAAACTCAAAGCCACCAGCATCGACAAAAGGACCCATACAATATGTTACCATACACGAGAGGAATTTATAATTCACTATCAGCACTAAAAGCAAATGAAAAAAAACACGCCGTTCAGTGAGATTCACTTCTATAAGGAGCTATGAAAAAGACATATGGGCATGAACTGTAAGCTTCCAAAAAACCTTCCAAATGGGATAGGGTATAGTGATCAAAGTTGATGACAGAAAGCACGGGGCACGCGAGGTGAAAAGGTGGAGCTTTGGTGAAGTAGGTAGTAGGATTCTGTTCACTGTTTCCCAACACTTTTCACCGAACTATTCATTGCCTACGACCTGTCCAGCTTCGCAACACTGAATACGAATACGGTAGGAGCAGTGGGAATGGGACAGAAGTCTCAACTCACTCACATATGTAAATGTTTAAAATAACCTTACAATTCTACTCAATCGGAGAGGAGGAGAGCTATCTCCTCACCAGAGAGGAGAAGGTTGAGAGACAAAAAAAGATTCCGAAATAATCGAAGTCAACGAAGTTCTGGAACTGCTTGAGATTTTTGAATTAGTGGTAGTCAGAAGCACGGTCGGGGACCAAGCCCAGCTAAGTGCTTGCAACTTGACATGTAGGGCATACATAACATAAGGGCAAAAGCTCTTATAAAGAAAAGTAAAAACTTTTTTGGGACCTTTCCCGCTCCCATTTCGATTCCATGAGCGGAATACTGAAACTGACTACTGTAGAACGAGATGGTAGCTTTTGGGCCTACTGGAACATGTCATAGCACATAATCTATCTCAAGGCCTAGAAAGAATTGAAATGAAGGGTGTCGTAAGATAACATAACGAGGGATATGCTGTCTTAAACAGGGCAAGCAGATGATGATTGCATGACAGACAAGCTTCTCCCCAATGCATTGCTGATCATGGGGGCAGGGTAGCGAGCGATGGAGCTCCGGCTTCACTTGTATATGATCTCTAGAGATTGTTCTGGCTTACATGTACTGGCTTGGTATTGATGGTGTTCAGGGACGACGGTAGGAATGACTTTGGGAAATAGTTTGGCGTTGACCGAATTTGTATTTGAGATCCCACACTCATTTGTACACAAAATAGCATATATAATACACTGTGGCGTCATCCCCCACCCCACTACAGTGCAACGCGACCGCGCTTGAACTGACCCCGTTCTACTGATCCTCTCATAAATATCTGCTACTGAGGAATACTTGCTAAATATAAAAATTCCCCTAAATTACATCCCAGCTTATCTTATCTGCACAATCAAATAAATTCTTCAACATCAATCATAAATTCACCCAACAGGTCAGGGAGATCGGCAAAAACTCAATTTCGTACCCAATCATTCTTAAGAAAACGATGGTGATGAAATTTCAGATTTTGCACAACACAGGCACGGAGAGATGCCCAAATTGGAGTATTGTCTCTATTGATTTGAGAACTTGTTGTGATTGTGTGATACATTCCTTTTCTCCATTCCTACGGTATATTCAGCAGAATTGAATAAAGTGTTTAACGTAGTAGCACTAGTTCCAGTTGAGCATTGTTGAATAACAGCTTTAGTGAAAAATAGGGAATAAAACCTTAGGCGTTCATCGAACACTTTTTGTGCACCCTCACATTCAATTCTCCCTCAAAATCGCCGTGGCGCCCTTAAAACGTATGGCTGCTTTCATAGTCCACGACCAGTCGCGCGACCGGTCGCCAGTCGCTCGCGAGATGAGTCCGCGACCGGCGCGCGACTGGTCGCTCGCAAAACCGTGGACTATGAAAGATGCCTATGTGGCCTATGTGACTCGCGGTGGTCTGCCGATGCCGACTAGTCAGGGTCTTCATCATCTTGGAGGGGTCTGGTACCTTATCCGATCCTAGAGGAATGGCTTGAGCGATATACATACAGGATTCAATCCTTAGACCATGCATGCATAATATTACTTCACTTGCCACTACACCACCTCTATTCAGATAGATTTGAGAATAAAGAAATTCCAAACAATCGACACCTTCTATTCACAAGTTGCTATGCTACAAATCTGAAACAAACTTAAAACGCGTTCCAACTCCGGAGGACAAGATAATCGTCAGCATCGGTCCCTGATAAATCGGCGAAAAAAAGGACGTGAGATGGTAATCATAAAAGCAATCCTACTCTCATTGGGTACGCTATTGGGACCCTATGTAATAAACATGAATGTGAAATCGCAGCGAACCAGTTGATAATCGTGCCTGCCAGAAGTCGTGCAGACCAGCTTACCTGTGTAATCTGTGAACTAAGGGATGGCCAAGTGCGAACTCTTCCGACAGAAAAGGGAACGGAGTTAATTCTAAAAATTGCTACTGGCCTACCACATTTTTTTCTGATCAAGATTCTGAATTTTTAAGTCCCCTCAACTCAAATCTTTTCAATTTTATGGTCAATGCTAAAAATCAGTCACGAACCTTGACATCGGGTGTTGCCGTCGCTATTGTCGATCGCACTTTGCTCCGATTTCCAACAGGTTTGTCCAACATCGCTGCAATTCAATGTAGAAATATGGTGATCTACACTCCACTGTCGCACAGATACATACATTTGCTGCACAAAATAGGCAGTTCATCAAGCTCAAACCAGAAGACATCTCTTCATAACAGTTTTATTATTATTTGAAACAGAATTTTGCTTCCTAAGCAAATAACAAAAAAAATATTTAAAAAAATTAAATTCACAGAAAACATGTATTACAGATGATATTTTACAGATGCGTGGTCGTGGTGCGTGGTGATGGTAGAAAGTAACAACATAGCAACCTCTTCAGTTCATGATGACTTTGATGAAACTGTACTAACCCAATTTCAGAGAAACTTGCAGAAAACAGAGAGAGAGGGGCTGAGAAAGAGAAAGAGAGAACGAAAGGAAGAGGGAATGAGATAGAGAAACAGTATGCAGTGATTGATTCGGGAGATTCCCTAACTACACGATAGACTTGATTCCAGTTCCATAACTAACTAAGTCACTGCAATGAATCGAAAAATCCATGACATTCCTATCGAGATTCGAACACTTGTCGATCCAATTGTAAGCTGTTTGAGCTGTGAATGGCACATACAAAGCCTGCGTTGCACAAAAAAAAACTTATAAAGAAGTGGGAAAAATCGGAAAATGAACAAGAAGAATTAATGTTGGTAAGACAACGAGTACTGTCTACGGTAACCGGTATTTGTGAGCTCCTCGAATTATGCGAAAAAGCAAGTTTTCTAGGCTCAATTATACAGCACCAATGGAAGAATCATGCCGGTGTGCGATAGATTTGATGATTATCATAAACCAACAGACGTGTGCCATATCTTTCGCTCACCAGCTCTACATATTTATCCTTAATCGGTCTGACGGTGAAAGCCGCTTTCACCAGAGTCACGAATCTGAAATATCCAAGTTATATCATATCACATCTGACTGAGATTAGATAAAAATGGTAATTACTCCTTTCTTAGCTAAGAATTTCACTAGAGAAGGTTGTAAAGAATTAGGTGAGTGAGTCTACATGAAAGAGTATCAACAAGAATCATACGTTAACATCTATGTTTCACAAACAGTCTGGAGCAAAGCAAGTGCCAGCTCATGGGATAGTTACCGATGGCTCTCTCCACATATTATGCACCTACTAAACTCCAATTTTCATTTTCAAGCGCCTCAAAACTAATTTTAAGGTGGTTAGCTCTCTAGACAACTGCATAAGCGTTTCAATGGCAAATCTCCTTCAGTAGGGGAATAGAACTGGATAAAGAATTCAATTTGGCGAAGTTGCTAACCTAACAGCGGGAGTGGCTTATCTGTGCAAAAAAACCGTCGGTCATGCATTTAGAATGGCTCAACATTCCCCTAGCTCTACAAAAGTAATGTCTTCTGGTGGCATCGGGTGGCTCCATTGGAACAGCTGATGATTGTTTTACCCCGCGGTCGTGTGCACTCGTAAGCACGAAAAATGTTACCGGCCGTTGTTGCATACTGCAACTAGAACTGGTTCTCGAACTAATAATGATAAAATGCAATGGGATCAGAGTAGGAACCGGAAACGGCTGCACTTCTCTTTGTTGCGCGAGCCAACAACTCCGCTCTACTTTGGCTCATATTCTCAGCTTGGGCTAATGGGCAAACGGAAAAAAACGAGAAAGGATTGGACATGAGTAACTTGGTTTGTTTCCATATCCGATATCGTAGATTAAATTTGTGCTCTCAGAAAGATCTAAAACTTAATAACTGAAAAAAATTGGGATTACTCACTGTTGAAGGGAAACAATCTGGTAGAAATCAAATCGTTGCCCTGTTCTTATCAGATGCCTGAAAATATGAAACACGTCGCTATCTCTTTTTAGCTTACGACAGATGCAGTTACGTGAAATTGAATCCAAGATTAGAGGCTACACAGTAGAAATTCAATCCCAGTCCCACCATATCCTCCCATGACCATTGAGGTATAGGCCACTAAGTTGAGGCAAAACTCTCAATGTTTTTGCCATGAAAGAATACATTACGATAAGTCCCATAAAAGGCACTGTTTACGAAAAGGGATTCTCGAATTCCTGTCTGGGATGAACGTGTACCTGTGACAACCAAAGACAACACAAGGAAAGGTTCTTTTGGGATCTGCATTCAGGCAGCTTACCGTAGCCAGCTGTCGCATTGGCACCCCATATCTGCACACCTCGTCCAAGTACGCCTTCTATGCAACTCTTATCGTCAGATTCTCGTCCAACCCATAGTTTTACGACTTTCTTCAGACCTTATATTTCCCCAAGTGGCCGATTTTTGTGTTTTCTTCCCCACTTTTGCGCTACTCTGGATTACCCCTTCATTATTCTTCTTGAAACAGATCCCCGAAATTATCTTGAACTGAGCCTCTGGATCCTAAGGTATATTTCATCTATTTATTCGACCCAGGCCTAGAAGATCTACAACTATAAAGTACTTTGACTAGATCGATTTCGACAGCAATCCTAGGCATACACATAAGAGCACCTTACTTATTGCGTTTACCAACGACCCCTGAGTTTGTGCCTATACTGGCTGCTTTCATAGTCCATGACCAGTCACGCGACTAGTCGCGCGACTGGTCGCAGACCCATTTCGCGAGCGACCGGCGACCAGTCGCGCGGCTGGTCGCTCGCAAAATCGTGGACTATGAAAGAAGCGACTCACGTAAAAAAAGGGATACACGCTGTTGCCCAGGTTTACGGTTTACCCCCTTTTGAAAAAAAGTAAAGCGATCTCTTTTTTGAATATCACTTACTAACGAAAAGCTGGATGCTCTATTGTTAAAACCGAGGATTGATGAAAAGTCAGGAAACTGAACAAGCTGCATAGGCATGCTATTCAGACCCTTTTCCTAGCAGTCATATCTAGAAGGGAACCAAAAGAGGGATGTATATTGCAAAAGCAGTAGTCTACAGCATTGCAGCAAATTTTTGTTATTTTCAGCCATCTGAATGCCCATTCTCCCTAAATTCATAGCTAAATGTGTTGGCAAAAATAAAGCTCTTACAAACCCATAAAAAGAATAAATCTAGTCCCATTCGTAATCAAACATGCATCTATCGGGGCTTTGCGAACGATGGTATGTGGTAACTACTGGGATGTTCAAGTCAACTGTGCTAAGCAGCCGTCCTTGGCCTTTCAGGAATGAAAACTCATATCGGCATAAGAAGGAAATTCATCATGCGATCTATAAATGTCACGATCAAGGACTTTAGTAGAAGGTTTTTTGTGTTTCCGCCTGGTAGTGACCTTGAGGAGGTGAACTCTTCTTGAGCCTACTTAATGAACTATCACGAAATAAGGCATAAAATCACAACGAGAACGACCATGGCTGAGCTTATGAATACACATACTTCCAGCACTGCATCACATTGAGTTTGATATATCGACTGTCAGAGAATGAAAGTAAATGAAAACGTAGATATGAACAAACTTGATTACTGATGTTATAACAGGATCGAAGCACACTTCACGATATGCTATAACTTTAACAGATGGAAAGTACTTCACCAAATTCTGAAACATAGCAACTTCAATTACTGCGTTTAACAAGGACTTAAAGTGGCTCCCCTCAAATCGAGAGACATCCTTTCTCATCGAACTTAGTGCTTCATTTTGTCAGCTTGCCCGTTTTAGAGAAAAAAAAGAGCAGGGGTAAATAAAGAGAAATATAGTTCCTATAGTTTTCCTGTATATTTATTCTTACTTCTTTTAACCAATAACTCCACTTATTGTTAATCATCTCATTTNAGAAAAAAAAAGAGCAGGGGTAAATAAAGAGAAATATAGTTCCTATAGTTTTCCTGTATATTTATTCTTACTCCTTTTAACCAATAACTCCACTTATTGTTATTCATCTCATTTATGCTTTTCAAATCATTATGAGTCACCCGTTACCATGAATCACTTTTTAAGATCAATCCTAATCAATCGACAATCTTAAATAGGAGCAAAACACGGGAAAGTTAAACGAAGTAATCAACTCTACCTTGGCTAGAGATAAGTCTTGTTCCGTATAGGCCATTCCGCATCCATTAAATTCGAATGAATGAATCGTATTAAATACAGGAAATTCAATCCAGGTGAACTGAAATCGATCTTTTTGAACATCAAGAAAGGCTGTCGACTAATGGCTCAGCCTAGTACCAGAGGGCAAGCGCGATGTTTAATTCAAAAGACCAACAACCCTGCTGCCAGATGAAAGTGTATAAAGAACGCCGCAACTCGTATTATATGATATCGTAAGTCTGGTCGGCAGTGCATTACAAGGCCTCACATAATATGGTTATTTATTATATATCCAAGACCCTATTAAATTCTCACTTTGCCAATCGAGCCCTCCTTCTGAAATTCTCCCCAATATATTTAAGGTGAAGCCTACTTCCCCACCCCTACTACTAAAATCCCAGTAGTCCAACAAGGAAAACTCAAAAATCGGAAATCTCCAGACTACTTTGAAATTGATAAATAACATTGAGAAAAGTTGCAAACTCAGTTTTCGAGACTGGTCAGGAATGAAGCGCCCATCAAAGCTGGCTAACTGATTTGAAGCCTATTAAAAAAAGATATTCCTATGAGATTAAATGCTGATGAAGAACTATAAAGAGCCTACCCTGGCAAGTGAGAGATGTGTTAGTGATGTACAATTTGATACAAGACATGAGAATTCAAAATCCAGTCGAACAAAAGCAAATATACGAAGACATCTAAAATTTGTAAGCTGCTGAGCTTAGGTTGTTTACAGTTTTCAATATGAGCAACATTTTTTACATAAACGAAAGACTAATCAAATAAGAATAAAATGAACTGATGCCGGGAGATGTTCATCAAGAGTTCACGAAATTTGAAAAAGGTTATCGAAGCGCTCGAGATCAGCAATGAACTGACAGCATCTGATGAAGAATTGAAAATAATAAAACAATAAATTTACCTCACAGAATCCTTACAGTTTCCTAACCAAATCTTCAGCAGCTCAGTAAGACATTCTGCTTCTTCATCACAATTCTAAACACACTGCCAGCTTTAGAAATGCACTCGACGGCACTACGAAAAAAAAAAGGAAAAACTAACACATCGTTGACGCTGCTCCTTTATGAGATGCACCGAACCTATGTTCATTTCAGCTAACCTGAAAACTACAGAATCGAAATCCAGTTCAGCTGAAGCTCTAGGTACCCTTGTGTCTTCGTAAGCAACACCCATAAGACAGCGGCGCTTCGAGGGAAACTTAGGAAACGTGGGCTGGTGCGAAGCAAGGAAGCATTTAGCAGACACCCTCATTACTGCGGGCTGTTGTCACAAAGATAACTGTCATATGCTTCGGCTAACGGTTAATTCGTCCCAAAAAATCTCTTTCGCTCACAACTTGGTCCCAACACGGGAAAAAACAAAAACAAAAAATTTTCCAGGTTTCACTGCAAATGGTTAGATAGGGACCCATATCCTTGTTCGCTTTACGTCTTGAATTTTTAGCTTTCTTTAGAAGCTGGAAGATGACTCGAACCTGATTTGTTGGACTGGAAGAGTTGTATGGCACAATATATTACATAAGACTTTTCTGACTTCTGAAGGAGGAAAAAAAGCGAAATTTGATGCCAGACAGCAAGGCTATGTGTGCATACAATTTTTAAAATCCTCGTTGAATTAGGTTCCGCTTCATTTCAGCACTATGCACTGTAGAGTAAAAGACCACATGACTTACCTTTCTGTAAACAAAACTAGAACTTCTACAACTTTTGCAGCAAATTTGTAGTCAACCATCAATAATGCACAACGCTTCCATATAAGAGTGTAACGGTCTAAGTCACAGTGAGAGAGCAATAGTTTAAGAATAGGCTGAAAACGATTAAGGCAGACCGAAGAGCAGATATCAGTTTGAATTTTGACCGACTTACAAGAAGTGTTTCAACGTCTTCTTCACGACAGGCATCAAACCTAACCACCAAGTTGTCACTTTGCTTGTAATGGGATTGAGCGTTCAGTGCTTTCACAGCTTCATTAAGAGGGACATCAAAGAAATCTCAAAAAAACTTCTGATAAGATACTGTCTATGTTAGAAAAAAATTATGAAAAAAAACCCTACCACAAATTCGTGAGACGATGTTTCCACAAGTGTCTTTGTAAAAGTAAATAAACAATGGTGCGGAATAATTTTCTGAAAGCGATCCAAAATCAATTTCTGCTATTGTGGGTGTATCCACCATAGGCCACGGAAATTGCCTAAAGAAATGGTTAAGTATAAGACATACCGACAACTGTAAACGTATAAAGGTAGGTGATTAACAATCAATAAAACTCGAATTCCTTCCTCTAATCCCCCTCTTTCTGTGTCTTCGCAATCGAGACAGAAAACGCCCTACTATAAAAGCTGAGCTCACCTTTCTTCCAAGTCGGAAAGGACTGAGCTGTCGGTCACTTCTGATGAAGTGTTAATTGTGCCCATTGAAGAACAAACAGATTCGGTTGACGTTCCACCATTGTCCGAATCCATTATATTGGTACTGCCAGATAGGATAACATAGAATAGGAATATGCGTCTGCAATGGCACTTCAAATTCAAATCAGAAGTGTAGCAGGAAGTCCGCGAGCTCAAGACATGTCACTCTCTATCGTTGGAAAATCAGAGAATCTGCGGGAAGGATAAGTAACGATAATATATTACGATAAAGGTTCGAAAGACTGGATAATGAAGAAATTAACAAAAAAAAAACTGAGAAAAACAAAAAACTCCTGAGTGACTATGGACACAAAAAAACACACTAATCCCTCGAAAAACCTGTAGATATCATATAGTCATCATTTAGGAGAAGTGGTAGTGTTTACTACAAGGTACTAGTTAGAGTCAAAAGGCGTCATCGCGAACTCGCGTCACCGCGCAGCATGAACACCGCGAGCGTACTGATTGTGAAGCACCCCATCGAACTTTCTAGACCTCTTCGCGGTTAATCGGTCTGCAACGGTAAATGAATTGAATAGTACTTCGGTTAGCCAGTGTAAGTTATCGTACAGTGCGGTGGCACTTCCATTCAGAAGTCATTTCCATGTTTCTGAATGGAAATAGAGGCGAGGGCGCATCCCAGAAACGGCCTCATTTACGTCGAAAGGCTTCATCCTTTATATTTCAGACAGATTAATCCATTCGTTGGCAGGAGGAATAGAGCATCATTCCCCTGAACACAGTCTCCTGAATAATAATTACCTTAGTTTCGGAGAAGCACAAAAGCAAATCACCAAACTTGTAAACAATCAATATTTGCACTTTGAATTGTATCGTGACGTACCTTGCCCTGGAAGAGATGATATTCCCAGAAGAGTTCCGATACAACTTGAGCCCTCAACTCTATTCCCTTAGGGGCGAGAGCGTAGACGACTAGGGTAGACGTAAGCGAAGTCAGCTGGGTGTATTCAACGATCAGCAAGCATACTGTAGGTCGAATCGAGAGATGCTTGAAGAGGTGAGCTGCTAATACCTTGTGGAAAGCTGGAGACTACCTGATAGAGCGATCGTAAATGTTCGTTCGACGAGAGAGCGCAGACAAGTGCAGAACAGTAACTCTGGTTTGCGCGCGAATTTCAAACAGAGGACGAAATCCTTTCAGGAGAGGAGTATAGCCACTCGACATCGGAACAAGGGCCTCTGCCCGCGTGTGCATCTTCTTGTAAAAATAGCATTCGATTACAGGAAAACCAGTAGAAAGCTAAATTAACAACAATTGACAACATTATTCTTAAGTGTGATCACTCTGTCATTCACTGTAGCCCATCCCTAAATGCCATACCTTGGGTTTTAACGTTGTTTTGTCGACCTTTTGAAGTTCAACCGGTGGTCGCTGTCCTTCATCAATCTGCTAGCGCGGTAGAACCGAAAACGCGAGGTGAAGGTTGATTGTTGTCAGCGGGGCGCCATCGATAAAAACTGGAAAACTTGGAAGCGAGCAACTATCGAAGAGATTAGCTCGAGTTTGCTTTCAATAAGTTTTGGAATCTCTTCCGTTCCCTCTAAATGGAATATGATGAATGGGAGGTAACATCGTCCGACTGCTCGTGCTCGTAAACTGAGAGGTGTCTCAGTTGAGTGATTCTGTTCCACAAGAACGATGTTTTCAGATGATCACCTCCCACATCAGAATTGGAAGGTCGCCTGTGAACGGAAATAACCAGTATACACACCGGTTTAAGCGTAAGACAAATAGACGACTGCTCTTCCCATCACGAATGTTAGCTTTGCAGAAGAGACCCCGTTCTTGTAACCTTCACACAAACCCATCAGTGCACGCCATGGTGACTAATGATGATAGGAATGGTCTCATACCGAAACAAGGACCTAATCCCTGCTATTTTCCACAAACGGCCCCTTCTTAATAGTCCATTAATCGTTTAATTTCGAAGCTCATTGACCATTTCATCATCGAATACCTTTGTAAACTTCATTAACTTTATCAATTAGCAAGCTTTAATAACACCATACACAACGCAACCAATGTGTATTTCGCATTGACACAGGAAAAAGAGCACAACTTTGTGGATCACTACTCCTCGGGATATGCCTCTTCTCCGCCTTCTGCATCGAGATCGCCCATATCGTCAGCGGTAGCTTCCTGGAAAGATAAAAAATGAAAAGCCAAGAACAGGCTGAGACATAGCTGGGATAAGATGATACGGACCTGGTACTGCTGGTATTCGGAGATAAGGTCATTCATGTTCGACTCAGCTTCTGTGAACTCCATTTCGTCCATACCCTCACCAGTGTACCAATGAAGGAAAGCTTTGCGTCGGAACATGGCTGAAGCGGTGAAGAGTGTACGAATCAAAAAGCACTCACGTACTACAGCTCATAGATAAATACAAACCAGTGAATTGCTCCGAAATACGCTTGAACAGCTCCTGGATAGCAGTCGAGTTACCAACGAACGTAGCCGCCATTTTCAGTCCACGAGGAGGAATGTCACAAACGGCAGTCTTGACGTTGTTTGGAATCCATTCCACGAAGTATGATGAGTTCTTGTTCTGTACGGACATCATCTGATCGTCTACTTCCTGAAATGAGGCAGTTGACCTTCCACACCATATTTTCTTATCTCTATGATCAAAAATACTGCAATGAACCGATCATACAATCACATCGCAGTTTTACAATTGATTGCTGCATTTCAGAAAAATCCCCAAAAAACCACAATAGCCTGCCCGTTTCGCTTAAAGAAAACTATGCGGGCTACGGTAGCGAGAAATGCTGCAGATCCCTCCAAAGCTACAATAGTACTGCGATTTGAGTTATAGCAGATGCCATACCTGCATCATTCATTACTCCTGCGTGGGTACCAGTAACCGCTAACTAGTTACACCACTATTTCAGTAACTCTTAGAGCCAATCGTATAGAAACTATATTTGGTTGCTACTCATAGCGCGCATCTATAAAACATCAGGCTTGCCATGTAGAAGTCCTGACCCACTCAATGAAATATAAGTTTTTGAAAACAGCTCACATAGAACACTACTTCTGACACACTCATTTCTGGCTCCGCCATGATTTAGAGGAGCTCGTTCACTCTATGAAAAAAAAAACATTTAAAAGTACTCACCCGCATGCTCATACGACCGCGGAACATAGCAGCGACCGTAAGATAACGTCCATGGCGAGGATCACAGGCAGCCATCATGTTCTTTGCATCGAACATCTAAGAATATGGGTGGCTGTAATCTTGAATCACTACGCTATAAAGAGTAATGTGCGTACTTGCTGTGTAAGCTCAGCAACTGTCGAAGCGCGATATGCTTGAGCACCCTTTGCAGACAGTGGAGCAAAACCGGGCATGAAGAAGTGAAGACGAGGGAATGGAACCATGTTAACAGCTAACTTGCGAAGATCAGCATTCAGTTGTCCAGGGAATCGAAGGCAGGTCGTGACTCCAGACATTGTGACAGACACTTCAATTGCACATTTTCAGTATGTAAAAAGAGTCTAAGTGTACTTTAGCAAGTGTAACAACATTTACCAAGGTGGTTGAGATCTCCATAGGTTGGATTTGTGAGTTTCAAAGTGCGGAAGCAGATATCATACAGAGCTTCGTTGTCAATACAGAATGTTTCATCGGTGTTCTCTACCAGTTGATGGACGGAAAGGGTAGCATTGTAGGGTTCTACGACAGTGTCGGACACCTTAAAACATCTCCCTTTCGCATGTTCACAGGTGGTGAGACTATTTCAAGTGAAGTTTTTCATGAGGTTAAATAATTCAAATACACAACCATACACAACTTAGGAAAAGAGAATCGATCTCACCTTGGGTGATGGAACAACGGAGAACGAAGCCATAATTCTATCAGGGTACTCTTCACGAATTTTTGAAATTAACAAAGTGCCCATTCCAGATCCAGTGCCTCCTCCAAGTGAATGCGTCAATTGGAAGCCCTAAGTACGCATTGAAATATATTCACTCATTAAAGTTGAAGCTGTAAATTGTAGATGAAGGCAGTACCTGAAGGCAATCACAACCTTCAGCTTCTTTGCGGACAACGTCTAATACGTTATCAACTAGCTCGGCTCCCTCAGTATAGTGGCCCTTCGCCCAATTGTTACCCGCTCCTGACTGGCCAAACACGTAATTATCTGGACGGAAAAGCTGTCCATACGGTCCAGAACGAACTGAGTCCATCGTTCCAGGCTCGAGATCAACAAGAACAGCACGTGGAACATACTTGCCTCCTGAAGAACGAATGCACATACATTTCCAATAACGAATCATGGGTGATCAAACGAATGACATAAACCACCACTGACCATGTCACTCTGGGAAGTCTAAGTTCAACTATCACAAAGCTTTTAGTGCAGCTGTCACGATCAATTCAAGTTATCATGCGCGCTTAAACGACGATCTGCCCTTTGCACATCAATCCGGCATGCAGGATCCTTCTGTCTACTAAAGGCCGCATAAAATAGAAAGTGGAACGCGTTGCCCTGGGACCAATAATACGCAGCACTACTTATTGCCATATAGGCGTCGAGCCCGCTCCACCTCAGCGCGGTTGATGGCTCACATTAGCCTGCTCACAAATCGAAAAACCAGACATGCACTGCATACGTCTAGGGGAAATTCATATTTTCGATTTCCAGCGCAGGGTACGTCAAAAGTAGTAACGGCGTGTTCCCAACGTGATGGAACGCTGCGAACTGTGAAACCTTGCAGTTTTAGTAAAATTTTTGGAACGACCATGCTTCATAGAATAATGTAACTGTTTGGTCACGTAACGTGTGCAGGTAGACCAATGCTAATCAAAAAAGCAAGATACCTTTGCACTCAAACATTAAAAACATAAACAAGGAATGCGAATCAAGCTTACCATGTGCTTCATTGTAGTACACATTGATTCTTTCTAATTGCAGATCTGATTCTCCTTTGTATGTTCCATCGGGCTGGATACCGTGCTCATCAGAGATCACTTCCCAGAACTGGAAATATGCCAATGTTACTGACTGACCAAATAGTTCCGGTGTTCGACAGTACCTATAGTAACTTGATGCGCAGAGCTAATTTCTGTAGGGAGAAGGTATGGCACCGTCACCTTGGTGCTGACCATACTCGTGATTATCAAGAAGCAGAGAAATTAATGGAATTCTCTGCTAAGGACTGCAGCAGTCTTCCGGTAAGACAATGCAGCAGTTGTAACTCCCCTAGTGAGTCTTCCATAGATTGTTCACTAATGACACCCGCACTTAACAAGGCTTCTTCCCGTGAGTCACTCAGACTCGGAACAGAGTTCTTCTGCCATTATCTTTCGAAATCCACTTCTCAAATAGCAGTTGTTTCCACCGTAAAGTATTATTGATTCCAGTACCAATATGATGACCTAAATACTTCTGCGCGTAAACATTACGGTCGACTGGGAGAACGATTACGGCATATCGCATTTCGAAATCGCTCCCATATTACTTTTTGGATTCCATCGCTCCGTACTAGTTTTTCGTCTACGAAATTTATATAGACGGCGGTCATTGATGTGGTACCAGTGCAGCGCTGCAACGAATACTACGATGACTCATCGCTGTCCACTATTAGCTCAATCCAATACTCTCGCTTGAAAGAAAGGGGAACTCGAAACCTATTGATTGGAGCCATTTAGATACTGAGCAGTCCATTATTTGCCTAAAGTACCTCTACTTGAAAAACGGTTTACCTTTGATCCGATCTGGTTGCCGCATTGACCGGCTTGCACATGAACGATTTCACGCATGATTGTAGTCGAGGAGAGTTCTACAATTTACAATCTGTAGCTAGAAATAACGACGACAGCTCACAACCAACCACACGCAATCACGGCGAGCAAAGAGTGAATAGCGTACGCCGCGAAATTTGGGACATCGAACCAGAAAATACAGTAGACGGCGTGCTTGCAAATCTAAAAGTTGGCCGTGGGGCGCGGATTTCAACTGGGTCACGGAGGGTTGGCAATAGAAAGCTTTCATCTGAACTGGGAATTCTGCTAAAACCACCAATATTAAGTAACAATAGAGTTATTCTAGTGGTAGGTGACCCCACTATGTATTCATATTCACACCAAAACTACCAAATCACGTTATGCAACATGTAGGAACTGCTTTTAAGCAAAACTTAGGATTTCGCAATGTCAGGTTTAGTCTCGATAAAGTACTCTGGTGCAAAAGGGCATTTCTGCTCTAACGAGCTCGATAAATGCTACCAACTTCATTAGAAATACCGAAAGTGCTCATTAGAATGGAATGGCTCCTCAGAATTCGGATTAGAAATCCAGCAAATCCAAAAATGTCCACTAGTTAAGGCAATTGCAAAGAGTTTCCCTTATTTGGAGAAGTTAGGAAACGCTAGAAAAATTAGTTGTTAAGCTAGCTAAGACGAAAAGTAAAATAATAATAGAACAGACTCAAAATGTTGCAAAAAAAGCCCACTTGAATTTGAACTGGCCATCTTTTATGGTATTTTTTGCGACATTATCAGTGTTGACACTTTTATCAGTTCCAGTTATTCTATTTTTTACATTCTCTGAATGATGTCTCTCAGAAAATCGCCACTGAGATTCTGATGTTTTCATATTTCCAACGTCTTAATTTTTCCGAACATTCCACGAATAGAAATTCAGAACGCAATGCCCATAGCGAACGTTTTTTAGATTCCTCTTTAAATGCACCATCGATCAGTCATTCAAGTCGTTGGACATTAAGATTCAACGAAGCATAACGAATGCCAGGTCATTGCATATGCATATGCTGGGGCGACTTTTCGCAGACACCCAATTACAAAGGCATCAAAATAATCTGGAAATTGGTGAAAAACAAGATGAAGACAAGTATGGAGCGTAAAGAGAGAGAAGCAGAGTCGTCGAAACATTCTGCGTTCACGAATGGGATCAATAATGGTGCAATATGGCGCCAGGCACGGCGCTTTTGGCGGCGCTGCTCTCTTCAAACAGCACCGCCAAAAATGTCTGGGAGGATATGCCCGAAGCCGTCGGTCGTGTGGAAGCTGCTTGTTCGTTGCATGAGACATCAATAATGGTAATTGGACGTCGTTCGTCCTCCACATAATTGCATGGATCGTTATTTGTAGGCCGAATAGGCCTGCAAATGGGTTCGGGCGTATTTTATGAGAGCACGGAATGCAATGGGCCAGGAATTTGCTGGAACAAGTTCATGGTATCCTATTTATAATTCATCAGATATCCTAATTAGCATTCCAAAAACATTTCCGCAGAAGTACATTAGAACATCTACACCTTTTCCCAGCTCGTTAGAACTAGCTGATACTGAAGATTCCCGAAACGACTCCCTGAGTTGGGCAGGGATTACGGTGGGTAAATGGGTCTTCCATTGGAAAGCGTTCACGTTTGGAAGATCGTTGATTCATTAGGATTAGGGGATATGTATCGATCGAAAAAAACGCATAAAATTACCTATCCACTATAATTGTACCCATAATACTGATGTTTAATAGCTTGCATTGTGCATTCCACAACCACGAGTCATAGGTGTCCATTCGGATAATCGTTGAATCGCGAAAGCGTGGAAATGGGGAACTGTGAACTCAGTGGAAGTGGAAAGCGGCTACTTGTGATGAAGATGCGTATTGATCGATATCACATTTGTATCAAATCTAATCCTTCTGGAGGTTCTACCATGCCAAAAGCCTGATTAAAATTGGTTTCCGCGTCATGGTCCGCGTCCTGTTCAGACTCTTCAAACTCTTCCGGACAGGAACATTCTCCCACTTTCTACTATCTCACTCCTAATACCTTACCTGTACCTTTACTTTGTCATTTCGTCTTGAGGGCTTTCTTTTTTGATGGTCTTACGAAAATGAAAATGTGACCGGTGTGTAGGGCTTGAGCGCAAGTCCCATAGAAGATAAAGAAAGGAAAAAATAATGGATAACAGATTTACAACTCTATTTGAGTGGGAGTCCCGTTTTTCGAAGCATTATATATAGCAATACAATTTGAGGAATGCATGAATAACACCTGTGAATGTGATTTCATTCGTAGACAATAGTAATGACACAGCATTATGGTATTTTTCTATACGAACAGCAGCTTTGAATAATCGTTAATCCCCTTTTCAGCTCTGTGATCGTAGATCTTTCAGTTCTGGGTGAAAATGTAGTTGGGAGAAGGGTGCAGCGCCTTCCGAATCATGGAAGGCTGGAACGCAGAGGAGGAGTAGCCAACCTTACTTGTGCTCTTGGAGATGGTTTTTAGCCAAAAGAAAATTGCTCTTACCTAACTTCAAAAGGGGAGGAGCTTCGTGGTGGGTGAGATGATTATTTCGCCCAAAACACTGAGATGAAATAAGAATTGGACATCAAATTGGCTCATCCACCCTGGAGCTCCTTCTCTTCAAAACAAAAAAACATTTATATAATAAAAAAGCTATGAAACGTTCCTAAGCACCATTGTAGGCTCGCGAAGCGGTTACCCTCCCTTCTCTGCGCTCTAGCCGTCAATGATTCACAAGAGCGCGGTCCCCCAACTACTTTCACCCATTTCTATAGCAAGAGTCGTCCTTACCTATTTTGTTATTTAGTTGCGCTTAAGGACTTTCTGATCAGTGGCGTTATTTTCGGCTCCCCTGAAAATAGTGATAGCAAAATGTTATCAGTGAAAAGAAAAAGCCATGAAAGTTCAAAGTTACCCACACCACGGCGATTTCACATGAAAACAAAAGGGTATTGATAAGGAAATAACGACGCGTGCTTTTCATGCTCGCGCTCGATTCTCGTGATTACGGTAGTAACCGATGCTCCGAAAAAAATCTGGGTTCATAGTTTGCGTACACGGAAATTCCTGGCTCTCTTTCTCATTTTTTGGAACTTTTGTATCTATAAGCTGATTAGAGATTCAGCCAAGCCTTTTGATCTGTAGAATAATGTCTTTGGTGCGGTTTTTTATGGTTACACTAACTTTTAGAATTGATTACATGCCAACACCGTCTATCAATTCTTCGTTGTCGAAATGCCCGGAGAAACGTCAGGAGGTAAGCACCCAATATTTTTGTGGCCAATACGGTTGATATTTGTAGAATCCATAGAACTACTGCCAGTAATGAATTACCTTTTTGTGCATTTTCAGTTAACGGCGGACCAAGTATTCCTTCTTTATCGCAAAGGTGTTACTGAACAACGAAAGGGCAATTTTTCCTTAGCTTTACATTGCCTACAACCACTGATTCCGTTCTTCTGCAATACACCATTGATATGGGTTCGAATCATTGAAATTGGCATTCGACTTTTGTACTACAGAGTGGGTTCGTTGACTTACGCTGTGTATTTCTGATTCTGCTCCCTCATATATCTTAAAATCTGTTTACTTTTCTTCAATCAATATTTATAACCGTTTATACTCTGTCGATTTTTTGAGTAGTAGGGGTTTGCTTCAGCTTCATTTCATCCTTTACTACTGATAATTGGTTTAGCTTATCGTGATTTCATTTCCTTATAGGACAATATTAATGAAGGCAGAATCCTTAATGTCTATGGCTCTGGTAGAACGCGTAGGGTTGTTCTTGCTCCGAAAACCTACCACCATTCCTCTGGACGGCCGTCGGCTGCATTCTATGCACAGTAATAACATTTGCATTTTAAATTTTTTTCGCCTTTGACTCTGACAACTTTTTAAATTTGAGATTTCAATTTTGCGTTTTCAGGATCGCTGATCAAGCAGGAATAACAGAAGATTATTTGGAGAGTATTGCTGGTGTATTACTTTCCCTTACAAGAAAAACATCGAATCGAAAACTACGCATCACGAGTCTGTCCCTCGCCGCCTTCGTTGCACTGAAGATGGGACGATATCAGTACGTCGACTTACGGTTGTACTTTCTCTTGTACTCCTTTATTTTGGGCTGGGACGTACGTTTTACGTGCTCCTTTCCAAAGCTTTGCAATTTTTTTGTCTAAATTTTTGGTTGTCCTGTTTCTGTGCAGTATTTAGTGCACATTTCTTTTTGTTCTAGCACAGGGTCTTACTTCTCAGGTAGAAATAACGAATTGGGAGGCCATTAAGTAGAGTATAATGTAGCTTTTGCAATAATCCCATTTGAACCACAAGGGTAAACAGGTAGGGCTGCAAGATACGGTTGATACCGACATTCTAGGTCATAGTACATAGTTTATCATGTCGGTCTAGATTTTGTGGGGAGATGTTTGAAGTCTGTTTTGAGCAGTTCCGTCCGTTGAGCACAGAGCTCACCGATGATAGAAAGATGAGTCCTGCCCTGCTTTTTTCCGTGTAGAAGGTAGAATTGTAAAAAAAAAAGTTCTACTTCCCATAATAATAGCTTATGAAATTCGTGGGTGAAGGGACAATGATCCAGTTTCAGCTATGCAGCGGATTTGGCCCATAAAATGATTGATGAAGAAGAGTCGATTGGTAACTGCAGCATGACGGCTTCGATGTATTTGGTGGGTATTAAATACTTTTTCTTTACTAAAATAGTAAAGAATTCCTTTTTACCTCATGAACTTGTTCTCAGACGAGAAGTAGCATCAGGCATGCTGACTTTTTGTGTTCATTGTGACCTGTCCTTCACATTACCACATTTATTTGCATAGGGATAGTAGGGGTTCGAAGGTGGTCATGCCGGTTTGCAAGCGTATTCTGATATCTATGAAATCCTCTGCTATTACAAGTACTATTTCTTCTCCTATGCTATTTAATATTCATTTTCTGACTTTCTATGAAACGTATGGTGCGTGTGAATCACGCATTACCTGACGAAGTCCTGAAGAGGCTTATTTTGTAGAGGGTACTTTGAAATTCAAGAATATACGGTGCTCAACTGCGATAGCACGAGTGAGCCCGAACAAGTAGTGCAAGCCAACTCGATATATCATATCTGTCACTACATACATACGTCTTCATGACTTCTTTACCAGATGGAATGTATGGTGTCAACCGGTCCGTTCGATATCGCTCTGAAAGTGATGAGCGTTGATGGAACTGAGAGGCAAGCTGGAGAATGCGGTTCCTATCCTATATGGGCAGTTATTAACCGATGTATAGTTCTTTGTGCCAATCGAAAATATGAAGAGGCCGAAGCCCTCTACAAGGTGAGTACACCGTTTGTAAATTATATTCTTCGTTTTCCTTCCTCAACATTCATCGGTTTTACCTTAACTAAATGTGTGATACATCAAGCTGGCGGTACTTGACAATTTGGGTGATAACGTGAAGTATTTTGCATAAAATAGCTATAGAATAGATAAATAGATGTTTCATATTTGGGAATTTGGAGTTGCCCTTATAGGTGTTTGGAAAAGGATCACAGGAGAGGGGGGGGGGGGGGGGGGGGGGCGAAGAGTGTGAGATTGAGGTCAAGCTCATTCGGAATGTTGGATTTATTGCTTTGATGGACAGGTATTTAGGAGATAAGAGCATCCACAACGACCAATGAATTATACAAGAGAAGTGTACTGGCTTTGGGTGTGTTCGTTTACTCGAAGTTGAATCGGTCATCAGACGCATTCCGATTGATTGATGAACTACGCAAAGCGCAGGACGACGAAGATGCACAGGTTGTGGATGAGGTGCGCTAATTTACGTGTATGTTTGTGAGGTTATTCGCAAAGCAGTTCGATTAATACTGTTGGGAACTCTATATGTTTTTCCAACAGATTTGTTTTCAATCCTTTTACCCGATTTATTTATTGGAAATCGTATTTCAATCACCATCCCATCCCAAAGTTTGGTGAATTCCAAACTGACTCACACGTTTACTAAATTGGGAAGTATAAGTTGTAATAAGTTCTAGAGTTGTTGAATTCCTCTCAAGCATGCCTCTCCCTAATTGACTTCCATTCAAATTAGCGGGGTCGTTATAATGCATATGTGACTTATACAATAGTTTGCATGGATCAGTCGAACCCGAAGCTTACCGATCCTGGAGATAGGCAACGATCGGAACCCTAGGTCGTCCATGGTCTACCCGCGGAACACACGTGTAGTAGTGCGCCGTTTGGCACGAACCAACTTCTTTTTAACTAAATTATTGTTCCCTTCAAGTGGAGGGATTTCGCTGTAGGTCATGAGGATTGTTGATTACATGAATAAGGCGGATGAATCAGTTTCTTTGCTTAAATCTTGAATGCGTAGTACCAATACCAATGTTCTCTGGGGCACAGGAAATCAATGAATGTCTTGCAAAAAATCCATCGTAAACACCAACTGTTTCTGAGCATACCTAGAAGTTTGGAAGAACGAAAAAGCACGACAGATACCATTTGCAATGAGGGAACATCCTGAACTTGCCCTTTGGAATTATCATAATCTTTCCTGCACTATATTCACCATCTCGGCAGGTTTCTATACCGCAGTGTCATGTCTGGTAAAAAAAACTGATTTTTTGAATCAACAGCCACTCGGCTGATTGATTGGATTAGGATAGAGCGTAATTCATTGTAGAAACACGCCGGAAGAGTTTCATGTTGACATTCGTTATTTCCCCGTGGTGCTTTCCTTCGTATAACCCGTCAATTACACTAACATTGCTTATATGATGATTTACTTGAAAAAAATCCTGCGGGTCTGGTCTGTAGAAGGGGACCAATTTATCTCTCAGTAACGCCACTTGTCACCGGGTCAGTTGTGCTACCATTTGTTGCGCAACTGACCGTGCAAAAACTGAGCAAAAGAGCTATTGAATTTTACTCGGTGTCCGACACGGACGCCTGGTCTCCAGCCTGCCAAGTAGCATTTTGGAACACCTTGATGCCATTTTGGTGGGAGCTTTTTCAGAGGCCTGACCACTATGGAAACAGCTTTGTTTCTCTTTTTAAGTACAGATTTCTGACCAGCTGAAAGAATAGGTAGCAGTCTTTCTGGCAAAACCTCCCGCTGAAAACCAGCATTCGTTTATACAGTTTTATTTTCGTTCGATTAGGTTTTGATTTTTTTTTTCGTACAGTATAGCTGCAGGGACAAATCTTTTTTTTTTNTTTTTCAGAGGCCTGACCATCATGGAAACAGCTTTGTCTCTCTTTTTAAGTACAGATTCTGACCAGCTGAAAGTATAGGTAGCAGTCTTTCTGGCAAAAACCTCCCTCTGAAAAACAGCATTCGTTTATACAGTTTTATTTTCGTTCGATTCGGTTTTGATTTTTTTTTTCGTACAGTATAGCTGCAGGGACAAATCTTTTTTTTTTCTCTCCTCAAAATGCCCAGTTTAGAATGGTCGCTCAGCTATGGCAGAAGATCCGCTGAAAATTTTAGCTCGGATTGAAGCAGAAAAGCGACTATCAGTTGCCTGAAGCGCATATTTTTCCGGACAGTGTTGTGAGATTAGCTTGAAGCAGTTTCTTATTTTTGCTTGTGTATTTTCATAGAAGAGTGTGGCTTAATGATGGGCAAATCATTCCCAATAGCTTGTATTTTGTCGTAGGCGTCGGAATCTTTTATACCGACTTTTGTATACTTTTCCATTCCCTTAGCTTGATCTGCAAATTTTCAAACTCAGTCGCTGGATATTTACCTCCTTCTACAATCCCATGGGTTACGGGTTTTCATCATTCTTTTCAATGTCATTTTATTGTTTTCGTACTTCTTTCTAAGGGTTGTTATCTCATCGCGTTTGTGATTTTGATTGTGGTTTCAATGAAAGCTTCGCTAAGTTACACTTCTCTTCCGGTCATGCTACTTTGGTACATAACCAATTACTCCTTCAATTATCTTTTGTGTCCTTTTGTTGTTTTCTAAGTAGTAGCAGCTTGATGATATGCGTGATCATGAATGAACCTTGTTTCAGTTTATTTATTTTGATATTTTGATGTGATGCTTTCGGTTCTTCGACGAGGCGGCCGAGTATGTTTGATATCTAGACGTCATAACGCAACGTACGGTATAGATATCATTTTAAGGGCTTTTGAGCTTATCACCTATCTTTCATGATCTGCTCATTTATAATTGTCTCAGGAAGTTCGCTTCTACGGCTGATGTAGTGGTTTGTGGAGGTGGAATCGCTGGAACATCGGTAGCATATCACTTGGCAAATCGAGGAAAGAATGTTTGCCTGTTCGAGAAGGATGCGTGAGTTACAATTACAGTTTTTGAGTTCTTTCAAACTAACTTGATTTTATTCGATCCTGACCATTAGTCCATGTTATTGTTTAACCAGCGCCTCTAGCGCGCTCATACATTTATACGCTCCTTATTTTCAATGGCGTTCATGGTAGTATATCTCAGCTCATAGTCACACTAGTTACTGCTTCATTTCAAGAGGTTTCGTGTAACTTTCTTTTGCTGCTTTGACGATTTGCACTGGGAGTTAGACGCATATGAGTTTCGGGCTGAACGTTCATACTTGCGTGGGAGGCGATCTTGCTTTCTAAGCTTTATGCTAATGGATAAAGTTACAATAGCCTTACTCGCTCCGCTTTCTTTTTTTTAGATAAAATATTTTTTTTAGTGTTCTTTAGATTAAGTTTTTCGTGTTCCAGTGCTATTAATGAAGCCCATAGGTAGGTCGGCACTCGTTTTCCTCTCTGGCGATGATTCGTCACGAGGAAAGTGCTGAACTTCGTGGAGTAAGACGAGGAGCTGGAAAGATTGTTCCTTCCACATTACTATTTGTCATAAAGTCACAGTTGTTCATAGGACCAGTTGTTACTTCAGTTTTATATGAAAGAGCGCTTCCACTTTATGCGTACTATTCGGTATCCCAATGAACTGACCTTTGAAGTGTGTCACAGTACTACTGTTCTTAAGTACATTGTTTTAGAGTCGGCTGCGGCGGAGCAACTGGTGTCAGCGGCGGCCTCGTCACGGCCCCAGTTTTCTTTCAAAGCCCTGTTAAACAGCATCTGGCTCGTAGATCCATGGAACTGTATACAAAACTGTCTCAACTTGGACGATTCAGTTAGTGATCAGCAAATTTCAACGTAGTAACTGCGGTTGACGTCTCATTGTCGACGTTGTGAAAAGTTCACAGGGCCAATGTCACTTCTCTGCTGCACTATACAACTTTTCGTTTCAGAATTCACGAAATGCGGCAGAGTATATATGGCATCAACGATGCCGAACGAAATTTTATTGAGGCGAATGTACTCTAGAGGTAATGAGTCAGTCATTTATCGTGCCGATTTAGCAAATGTGAATATGAGTGAATCCTATATTTTCTCAGTGCAGACCTCGGATTCTACAGTTAAATAATCAGGATCGTAATACATCTCCATAAGTCGCCCCACCTCCCTAGTTGCAATGTAATTCTCTGTCTGTAGTAGGGCAAAAACGGTTCGGTGTCCACGGATGTCTAGGCAGCCTTCTTGGAAAAGTGGTGTTTGGACGGTGGAATAGGCTAATGAACATACAACCTCATCCTCCTCTTCTTCCCATTCTCCTTCTTGCTTTGAGAGTTTTACATAATTAGGGAACGTAGCCACAGCTCTCCTATTTTATGGTGAGCTGCACATCCGCTGCTCACCATAAAACGTGATATCCTGTCTTCCAAATGGGGTAGTCAATTGCGGAACCTCCTTATACCAGTTGTGATTCATTTAGTTGGGGTACTGGTGTTATCGCCCTCTTCGAATTTTCTTTAAAAACTTTGTTCCCGCTTTCTTACAACTAAAATCTGTAATGAAAGGAAACTGTCGATTCTTTTTTTTTTTTTGAGTTTTGCATTTCTTAATCCAGAGTAGTATCCTAAATTTAAGGAGCAGCAATTCCTAACTGTAATGTTGAACTTATTGATTGCCCAAGTGAAATGTTATCACGATGGCCTTTCTTACAAACGGAAGACATACAGGTAGAAATTTGAATGCACTTGGAGAGTCTCGATTACTTCGCTATGGTCGATTTGGGTTTACGATTTTTAGCTGGCCTTGCATTCGCATGAGGATATTGCATTGGATCCAGTAGCCCTTTGCCAAGAACTTGCCAAGCAAGCGCAGTCAGCAGGTAATGCTTCCAGTTTTGTCAGCGAGTTGTACACTGCCTTTGCGCAACCCACTGTCAATCAAATTTAGCGAATTGTTCTCTTAATAGTTCAAATTGCCTCCTTTAGGAGCTCAGATCTTCGAAAACTGTGCAGTGCAAGAAGTCCTCCTCGGAGACGAGCGCCAGGTGTATGCTGTCAATACCAGTAGCGGCTTAGTTGAAACTCCGGTATTCGTGGATGCTAGTGGAATTGTGAGTATCCTTATAACTCAAAGGAATTCGTTTGTTTCTCAAAAAATTCATATTCCAGTGGACTGGATCCGTGACAGTCAAGCAATTGCCATACCGACATGTCCAGACGGCTGCCTATCCGTGTACGTACACCTACATTCATAGCACGAAATTGCCCACCGGAAGTGTTAGCGATAACACACCAAGTGAGTTTTAAGGCTTCAATCAACGATCCACTCGATTTTGTCCTTCTCTTCTATTTTCTGCCATTTATTTCCAATTATTTTTGTATTGGGTTTTATGAGGAGAATTGAACCTTGTCCCACCCTTCCACTATAAAGTGAGGCCAGCGGATACGGTCGCGCTGCGGCTATCTTTACATGAGGCCGATGGATTTGGTGAAGGAACCAATAAAAGATAAAGTTTTTGGCCTAACAATAAGCCATCCCGTATTGGGATACGTCGACTCCTACAACCCCAAAATAAATCGACCTCGAGGGGATGGAAGGCTTGGTTTGCTCGGACGGTATTGATCCGGAATTCGATCTCGAACCATGCGTGTGTGATAGCACACCACTACGCCACCTTGACCGAAGGGATCATTTCGGCTCAAAATCATTGCCTTATCTGATTTTTCCAGTATTCAACGACCTGGATGGCAAGATAATGATTCGTGCAACCGGCTTCAAAACCCTGTGTGCTGGTTTCCTGGAAGACGGAATTCGTCCGTTGGCTCGACAAGGCGCTACACATGGTGTTTGGCATCATCCTGAACCAGACTGGGATTTATATGGTTTGTGTGTGTATTCGGCTTTTTGATGTTTCAGCTGTGTAATGAAGACCCACTTTAGGTTCAACTTTGGAGAAGATGTTGTTCCGATGTCCCATGCTCGGAGAAATTGAGCATGGAGACCTAATTTGTGGCATGGAGTCCTATACCCCCGACAAAGCTCCAACCATCGGTCAAAGCAGCCAGGTAAGCTAACGGAAATATGTAAGGGGCATTTGAACAGTAAGTCAACTGGAAAGTTTCTTATAGGCACATGGTTACTATGTAATGAATGGTTTCAACGGACAAGGGATGGCGCTAGCTGGAGGAGTTGGTGAACTGTTGGCAGAGTGGATCTGTGAAGAAATACCAAAGCTTGACGTAGCGTTTTTGGACGTAGCACGTTTTCTTGATGCTCACGCTAACTCACAATATCTAATGGAAAGAACACCGGAGATTGCATGTAAGATTTCGATAGGAGTCGCTCTATTTTCAATTAACTTTAATTTATGGTTAACGGGTTTGTTTGATCCTGTTCGTGACATTTGGGTCAATGCAAAGTCAACAGTACGCTTATACGAAGCATCCACCAAAACGAAAGGGGATCTGTTGATTCGATGGCACAGTTCGAGCTTTCAGTAGAAACGGGAGGTTGTAGATTCGCAGAAGGGGTTACAAGCCCTAGTTACGTTGGTTTCCCTGTTCCCACCTTCAACAGACGTCCAGATGTACTCTTCTGTTCCTCGATCCTCCCACATCCGAGTTCACCTCAACACTGGGATATGGGAAGATCGAAGAACTAGGGAGTACATGTGGATGTCTGTTGAAGGTGAGAACTGGGAAACCAGTCTAACTAGAGCCTGTAAAAACGCTGTGTAAGCACTGTAGGCTTGAATGTGGCATGGCTAGGCGCTTAATGTACAGTGTAGATCTTCAAACTCTATTCTAGCGCTATTTTCAGCAATGACATACAGCAATATGTACAATTCACATCAATGTCACACAGCACGTAATCTTCGTATGTCGCCTATCTACCATCAACTGAGGGACGCTGGCGCCGTGTTCGGTGAAATCATGGGGTACTTTCTCTATTTCTTTTGCTCACAAGAATAAGTATGATATCCTTTACAACTCGAATGTTTCTTAGATTCTCCTACCTTGGTCAGGCCTGTAGGTTGCGGATTAGTTTGAAACGTATTTTCAACGTTATGAGCTTGCCTATTGAACCTAAGGCGAGCTCATACCGTGAAAATACGCTCACTCCCTAATTTTGCTCCCTCAGATTCACTCCAACCCACGACGACCTTACACCATTGAATATACTTTCAAGCTATCATATTATTTTCATACGCTTTGTCCTTTTTAAAATAATTGCGAGCTGTACGGTTTCACCAGTTAGTGTGATGAAGGCCTTCGGAATAGAGCCTCAAGAGAAATTTTCAGCTACGAACGTCCGCTGTGGTATGAGAAGGAACCTAAGCCTGATCGCAATGCGCTGTTTATGGGACAGGATTCATTAAATGGGAAACCCATATGGTTCGATGAGTACGTAGCCTATTTGTTTCCCTCTTTCCACTCCGATGAACACCGTAACCTTTCCAGAGTCGCAGCAGAATATGAGGCGTGTCGAGAGCGAGTGGGTTTGATCGATATGAGCAGCTTTACCAAGTTCGATGTGACGGTATATAATGAATGAATTTTCCTCCATCTCTAGTTGACAGGACGATCCTTTACTTTAGGGACCCGATGCAGTGAAGTTCCTACAGTACCTTTGCTCAGCAGATATCGACAGGCCGGTTGGTACCACAATATATTCGGGTATGCAGCATGAGCAAGGTGGATATGTGACCGACTGTACTCTGAGTAGGCTCTCTGATACGAGGTAAACCTTTTTCAGTGTAGAAATCTACAATACCTTAACGTTATCATATTTACATTGCTTACTGGCCTTTCTGATTAGAATTGTTTTACAGTTACTTCTTGATCGCACCAACGATTCAACAGGAACGTTGCATAGCGTGGATGAAGTACTGGATCAAGAAAATGAACGCCAATGTCCATATTCAGGTGTGAATTTGTCAAGTTGAAAGAGTCTCATAGCTCTTAGCTCACTATTTTACGAGTTTAATTGCGCGAGCTTCTCAAATTCAGTAAAACAGGAGAGGAAGAGCAATTCTCATTGGCTCTTTCGTTATTGTCAGTGCCAGACGTTGCCACCAACTAAGTCTGATACTGTGTATTAGCGAGAACTCGTCAATGGAAAGTGACGCCAAATCTTCCTTAATTCACCTTGCTCTTTGCCATATACAGTTGCGTCCATGATATCGCTCCATGTGGACTAATAAATAAGATCGCTTCATGTGGACTAATAAAGCTGAAGTCAATGCAATAAGCTGATGAAGTGAGGTTTTCCGGGTTTTATATTTACACCTCGTTGGAAATGTTATTTAAAAGGACCTCCCTTCCGCTCAGTACTGCATCTGTGAATACTGTATTTCACTCGAGGCCACCTTGACATAGATGAATGTGTTAATTGTCTCCTAAGTGTACAATTCAACATTACAGTTATATGTTTGTTTTCAGGATGTGACAGGCATGTACACAACGTTGATCGTTGTAGGGCCGTCATCTCGTTACCTCATGGCAGACGTGACAGAGATGTCTATGAGTAGTCAAGATTTTCCGGCATTCCGATGTCAGGTAGGTAGTATTACGTATTGCGGCAATCCATGTGAGCGCCATCGTAGATATAGTGTGTCAACCCATACCCGGAGTAAACTCATACCCTTTGTGCGTGTGATTCAGCGGTTTTTTGGACTCCGGTCACCAAAGAGTAAAATGAAGCGAGTAATTGTAAAATAGCTTAAGCACAACATTAACTACTGCTTTAGGAAATTAACATTGGCATGGCTACTGGTATTCGAGCAATCAGTGTCACGCATTGTGGTGAACTTGGATGGGTTATTTATATACCGAATGAGGTTTGCTCTTGTTGAATTACTTCGATTCGATTGACCTTAAATCCGCGTGACGATTTTATGGCTGAAGAATGTCGATCAGCTGGCAACTATTTCCTTTTGCAGACGGCTACCAGGGCCAGCCGAGTTTGATGTGGTGTAGGCACATCTTTTTTTTCAGGTAGCGCAGAACGTTTACGAACGAATAGTCGATGCTGGACGAGAGTACAGTTTGATGCACTCCGGTTACTACGCTCTACGGCAGCTTAGAATCGAAAAGTTCTATGTGTACTGGGGAGACGACATCAACGCCACGGTGACTCCAGTTGAATGCGGCCGATCGTTCCGTGTGGATTTCAGGGTACGTTGAATTTTTGTCAATGTCTCCTCCTGTGAGTTATGAAAAGTCGACGAACGAAACGAACTGAGCGATCAATGAATGCAATGAAAGAAGTACTGGTTATAAGAGCTTCGTACGTCAAGTTTGCCCGTGTGAGCAAGGCGACTCATTTTCGTTCGATACGTTGTGTTTTCGTCCAGACTTTGGGACATTTGAAGAGTATTTGATTGCAGCTAGACGATTATGAAGCGCTGCGACATGCTTTCCGGGTTGACTTCACAGTACGTTCAATTAAACCCACCTACCGTTTTCTATCCATTCATACAGCGAAATGTGCACAATAACCCTAAAGATTTTCATTTTGTTGCTTTTAGAATGCTATTTGTCCTAGTTGTAAATTGATGTAATACGTAGTCACTTATGTAGACTAACTTACTGTTAATACAATGTAATAGTATGGACGTGTTCAGTGAGTCTCTGAGTTTCAGAAAGAGTTCATTGGCAAGGAAGCTCTTATGAAGCAGCTTGACCGTGGTGTTTCAAAGAGGTTTGTGCAGTTGCTGGTGGATAATCATGACAAAGAGACGGATCCATGGCCACAAGGAGGTGAAATTGTGTTCAGGTGAGCGGAACGTTAATGGTTGAGAAAACCTCAAATCATGTTCAAGTAGGAGGGAGGTTGACGCCTGAATGGTCCTCCAACCATTGAATCTCCACTGAAATCCACATTTTCGGCTACAGTGATCAGATTTTCTGGAAAAGGGTACGACAGAAGCCAAAGGGGCAGGAAGATGGGATTCGTTTATGTGTAGGACTTGGGCTAAATATGGTTTTGTGTGTCTTATCCTCAAAGTATAGAGGAGCAATCAAGGGCTCATGTGAAATCAGACTCGGAGTTCTTGTCGTAGCAGTATATTTCATGGGTGTAGAATGAAGTGAGTAATGTCTTCCGACATAATGGGGACGTAACCGGTTCCGAGCTATAAAATCGCAAATTTTAAAGTATATTGTGGTGCTGTCAGTAGTAAGAGGTCATTTTATTGCTTCGATATGTGTAATCGCCTATAAATAGCGCAGGGTGCACAAAAAGTGGTTCACGACCTTCCGGAAGGGAAAAACTGAACAGCGAAACTTTATCGCAGTTCAGTATGAAAACTTTCAATCCACATATATATTTTGTCAAAATTTCAGCTTTTTGTTTTCAAAGTCGCAATTTGAATGTAATTTTACAACTTCTGGTTGGGCTTTCACACGCTCCTTTTTGCCATACTTTGTCTCACGAGTTCCTATTTAATCGTCGAAGTCTGCAATCCATAACTGGTTTTCTCTGGCTGTCGCCAACCGATTGTTTGAAGGCATTGGTTGCGAGGGTACAAGGTTAAGTAGCGTCTGCGAGCTGCAAAATAAACTTTCGACACATCACGAGCCGAGTTTGAGTGATGAGAGTTGGTTTCCGTGTGATTAATGTAACACCGAAGCTTTGCTGCAAAAGTGCAATGAGCCTGATAGATGTTAAAATTTGGTTGAAGTAGAATTGGGTTTCACCATTTCAATTTTTGATTTTAAAATTTTAATTCAACTACATTTTCTGCTCCCATAATTTTCGTGTTAAACGATTTCAGAGACGGGAAGCCTGTTGGTAGAACGACCTCAGCAGCATATGGCTTCACCTTAGGATGTCAGGTGCGTTGCTATTATCGACTTTGGCTCTCCCTCTTAGACCAAATTAAACGTTTACCTTCTAGGTGTGCACTGCCTACGTGGAGAACAACGAATTTGGAATATCACACGATTTCTTGAACAAAGGTGTGTACGAACTGGACATTGCCGGAAAACGTTTCCCGGTCCGATTACATCTCCATTCACCTTCTCTGCCCATGATCTCGTCCGAACATCCATTGCATTATCGACCTACGCAATAGTCGCATAATTTCATAGCCTGGACATGAAGGTCCGCGGCGTGGAAGAGTCTTTTGAAACGTGCGATCCCAAAATTCCTAATCATTTTTGTTTTCTTAGAAATTGGTGCCATATAGTAGTGAGTACAATTTGATTTTGCGTGTTTCGTACATGGATATGTAAGAATCGTAGACAGTCTAGGTGACGTGACCAGTTTAAGAATGCAATATGTAGTGATGATTGTATTGGTTCTAGTCTGATAATTTCTAACATTATAGGTATTGCAACCCGTTGACAAAACGTACGGGTAACTAGCCTCTATGGTGTTGTACAGTAATTGTGTATAGTAGGGATACAATGATAAAGTCTGCAGGCAGAGTTGTTGTTGTTTACTGTTGTGTGGAAGTAGCGTTGAAGGAGAAACAAGATGTTGTTCCCTCGAGAAAGTCTATGTAAGTTTAACAAAACTCATCCTAATACTGATCTAGTGAATTCAACAGTTTATCTTTGAACCCTGGATGAAACACACTCACCAATGGAGGTAATGGGAACTTCCAGGGAATATGAAATGGTAATAGACCAGTAGACTTCCCAATCCACAAAACCACAAACACAGTAATCTCGACTGTGGGTCCTAAATGGATTGCTTGGCTGTAAAACGAACGAAATACTAACCCTGCTCGTTTGTAAGTCTTTTTTTCAGATCTCATAGTAAGTTTTTGAGTTTGTCTTTCAGTCTCTCAGTGGTTAATAGCCCTTTGACCATGTCTTTTATCTCCCTCTGTGTGTTTACTCTGTGTATGTGGTTCCATGTTACGGAAACTGCTTTGGATTTCTTTTTTCTGCAATCGGATACTTTTTGGAACATCTCCATAGCAAGAATTTGATAGTTGAAAGCTAAGTTTATAGGGAACACCCTTTCTTCGTGTGTCGTGCAATAACGTAATCATCAACATTTGCTCCATGCAATGCGATTTGAGAGGTAGGGAGTAGGTTAGCAGTGGGCGGGGTTTTTGAAGTGAATGGGCGAGCGCAATTTGCTAAAAATAAGCAGTTGGTTCAATTTGTTAAAAAGTACTCTGCTATTGGAGTAGTCACTAAAATGGTCATAGAATGAATTATGTTGCCACACTGATACTTGTTACTTTAATTAAAATGTAGAATCTAAAATCTTGCCCAAGGATTCAAAGCTCGATGGAACTGTAGAGCTCGATGGAGAGTGGAGGGGGGGGGGGGGGGGGGGGGGGGG
>UZAF01016169.1:104763-129462 GCA_900617895.1 Haemonchus placei
CGTGAATAATTTTTCACTTTCTCAGGGTGACCTTATAATTATGAAACGGTGCAAAAACCGATAAACTGTTCTAAAAATGTTCAGAAAAATGCAGCTGCGGCTAAAAAACGGATACCTAGGTTATCCGTGCTGGGGAATCCTTTCATGATGCTAAAAAAAATCCTCAATGATTGCTTTTTCTGAAAGTGCAAAATTTGAGGGTGACCTTATAATTATGAAACGCACTGTAGTATAGATGCCAAGGTCTCAAAATGCGTTTGAGAGATATGTGATTTAACCCATTGATGACCGCGTGGCCCGCTGGCGGGCCATGGTAGTATTTACATTATTTATTATTCGCTTTTATATTTTTCGACGCTTTCAAGTATCAGTTAGGCTCACAGTCTTCTAGAGATTCCTAAGGCGTTATGGTCCAAAAATCACTCACTTCCAACTGTAGCTATAAGAGAAGACAAAAGTTCATGTAAGGAAATTATTAAAAAGAGCAAAATCAAGCGTTACCAATGGCAAATTACTTATACTGCGTGTAATAGTTTGAAAAAACACTCGAAATAAGATTCTTGGGGCATTTGAAGGATTTTGATGAGACCGTTCTGACTTGACTTATAGGCGCAATATTTTTCTTTGGATAATCCTACAGAAACAAGTGCATCTTCTCCAGCTCCCTTTCAGACTTTCAATCCTAATTGTAAATTCTTTTTGGAGAGGGAGGCTTGCCAAAAACACTCTGAACTAAGGGTTCTACGAGGTTTAGCTTAATAATGCTATCTGCCTCTAAGCAATCCATCAAAGATTTGTGGACAAAAGTCGTCGTGTGTATTGACAAAGTTTTGTGGTATTTTGCTGGGTCTGGACCACTTAAAGGGACAGTTCACGATAGTTTTGAGGTACTCGTTTTTATTCGAAAATCGGTAGTAAAGATTGATAATAGTTCTTGGGTAGTAAAGAAAATGAGAGAATTCGCCGATTTCGAGAAAAATATGGCTCCGCAAAAGTAGGGAAAACAGAGTTTGGACGAGATTGCCATGACGGAAATAACATGGAAGGGGTATTCGGACGAGATTTCAGTTATTGTGCAATTGCGCAAAGAGCTGACTACATCAGGCCAGAACTGATCAGAGCTGTCTTGCACTTCCGCTGTGGGTCATGACAAGTTGTTTGAACTTCCTATAAGGTTCCCTTGTGATCGGTGCAGCCTCTATAATGCCGGTGAAACTCGTCCGAGGGTACACACGGGTCAATCTTTAGGCCTCCATAACTCCCTGACTAGGCCTGACTTTTCTGACCTAATAGTGCCAGCTACGGTGTACGCGGGCCCTCAAATTCATCCTGTGGGGAAATCTCAGAAACCATTTTCGTAGTGAACTGTGCCTTTAAGCCGTGAAGAATCAGAGATGAATTGAGCAGTTTCCTAATCTTCAACAGTTAGAGCCTAGCAAAGTAACAGTGGATATTGTTTTACGCACAAATTTTTCGAGATAAAGTTCCATCAAAAACCCACGGAAGAAGTGATAGGTCATTCGAAACGTAACACGTCGTTTTGTGCCTGACTTATCACTTCTTTACTTTCACACTTCTGACATTTTGATGGAAATTTGCCTCAAAAATGAGGTGGTTAAAGATGGGTTAAATGGCCTTATGCTATCAAACCAGTCACAAGTGCTTCTACTACATGGTGGGGACATTTTACTGTTTGGGTTTTTCCCGTGGCTTTTAATGACCTTATAGTGGAAATGTCGTCTTGAAATGTAAATAGAACATGGATACGATGAGTATGAGATCCACATCTAACCTGCCTACGTGGAATACCCCATGCACTCCCATAGAGCCAGAACAGGAACAGTCGGGACACCAGCTTTGTCATGCTTCGTAATTGGACTGTAACACTGAATCTGCATTCTTATCGTTGTAAGCAACTGCTTCGCAAAATAAGAAATTACAAAGGTCGCAAGGCTTCCAGCCCAGACCTAACGCCTTCGCAGGTTCGAAACATCGATCTACCCTACTGTGCTTGATACGTCCAAAGTAATTAGCTGGTTGAATAGCAAGAATACCATGACCGACATGAGAATGATGGAAGTCACCCGAGATTACATAGAAAACTTCTGGATCGTCGTGTTTCAGTTTAAACTGTGTCTTTATTTCCTTCCATGGGTTAAGATTCGACAAATTCGACATATAGTTATTTATTATTTTCCAGAACAAAAATTCAACCAAATGAAGGTTGACTTCGTTTCAGTTTTACAACCCATATCGCATTCATAGAAAGATCATTGTAACTCTTCTATAAAAGTGGTACCCATGAGCTCGGATAGAGCTCGGTTTTATTGACCATTTTCATGAGATCAGATCCGGGTCGAGGCCAACCGTCGTAGTAGATTGTCTGAAATAATTCGCTTCAATACTTTGCAGTAATAAGGAAAACAGTAGCAGTACAGTAATTTTCATATTTTTCTTCACTATGTTATCACCACGTNATGAGTACTTCTGTTCAACAATTACTTTCTTGCGCCAGACAAAACTTTCGTAGATAAATGAATAAATAAATATCTAGACGTATAAAAACTGGTTCTCACCTTTTCTGATTTGGTGTTAAGAAATCCGGCCCACCATGAGAAAGTACCCGGGGAGAGTATAAGAGCGTCGCAATGTAAGAGAATTGCCATATCGACTTCTCGATGAACACCCGGACAGGCAAATATCATTCCTAAATGAAGTAGCAAGACAATAAAAGTCTTACAACAACGTAGTAATGTAATATGCTGCCAAGCAATCAATTTAGCATACCTTTATCATATTTTGGGAGATTCCTTTTTGACCATACAGGATTGTCCGAGCAGATGACGAAGATTGCCTAAATCCCTCATGTTTGATCGGCTACTTAAGCCTGTCTCCATATAATTTGACTCGAAAGATGTGGGGGTACGAAATAGTGGGTGACAGGTAAACTCTTTTCCTTTTCAGTATTACCGTCACACACTGGAAGCTGAAACCCTCTTAGGGTTGTTCAATATTGACGCGACGCACCAGCCCGCGCTCTCTCCCTCAAGGTTCGCCTTCTCTCAAGTGTTTAGGCTTTTTCTGACAAAGGAGTTTACCATCGAAGGCCACCATATTAGCAGTCCCAACATAAGCCTTGCTAATTATGATTTTATATTCTAGAGCAGTGGCGCAGCTAGGCATAGAGATTGAGAGCACAGACGACGCGACAAAATATTGATTATGGTCAAATACACTGGAACGCCGTACGCTTGCATGTTTGACTACTTCCCTTTTAGGGAGCCCTTCCCATACAAAGTGACCGCTTTTGCTAACATTTCCTCCGAATAGCCATGACTATGGTACCAAAGGTGTCTTCTCCACTTAAGGTTAAGGTTGGTAGGGTGAAAAAGGAGTTGGGTAAAGCCATGCGATTTCTCCCTTTTGGCTGCACTCTCTTACCGAATTGAGTCAACATCTCCACCTTTCTACCCCTCCCCCTTCTGAAGTTCCTACCTCCTTAGGCTCAGGCAAAGAATTCCATCCTCTTAATCCACAATCAATAGTTTCTCAGCACCCCTGCCTGCGATCCTTCCTGGTCCACGCGCTGGCCATTAGGGTTAGAGATGCAGAGCTTTGTGAAGCAGCAACACCTTCCAACTCCGCCCTCACCAATCAGCAATATCGAACTTCACCGCGTCGGTCAAATATGTAGTACGCTCCCGGATGGTGCAAGGATTAATTTCGTCTTATTCTTTATATTCTTCTATTTACGTTAGGATAAAGGTCCGCAATAATGAAAACAACAAGCACAGAAGCCTACATTCTCCTTCCCTTTACTAGCCATCTCCATAGCTTTCCGATAGTAATCGGGCGTAGCAGCTTGATGACCATGCCGAAGGTTCCTGGTATTCATGGAGATGTCCATTCCACGTCGTACATGAACACCAATGTAGTATAGGTCGTCGAACACTAAATAACCATGCCTTACTACTTATTACTAAAGGTTCAGTAGTTTTGCTGAAGAAATTTAACAAGGTACCCTCATTCGAAGCGATTATCGAAATCACTCACAAAAAGTTCTGAGGGGCATTTCGTCTGTTATGACAGATCTGGCGGTTGTTCAAGTGGAAGGACCCCTTGACTGGTCTCATAATGGCAAGTTTAACAGTTTAATTCTCTTCTGAACTGTTTCGGATCCCTTACTCTACGACAGGTTCATGGTCAGACGCATGAGTATTCTGTCTTGAGCCCTAGGCGTCGCGCATGCCGCACATGCGGCATCGCTGCCGTGGCATCGTCGAAGTGACGCCGCGGGAGAAACAGCGAACGAAGGACGGCAAAGGCTTTCGCGTCGCTGAGTTTGTTGGTAATTCGCCAGCTCCTCCTCCGCCCTTCAAATATGTAGGGGAATTCGACTAAGCAAACCGAAACATCATTATATTTTATGTCACCTGCACACCCGATGATCAACGAGACTGAGCAGAGGCGGTTTGTGATACTTTCAGATACATGAGGAGGTCGTCGCAGGGACGTCACTCTCATGCATCGCCTACTCTGGGAAACAGATTCGAAGAGAAAGGATCTTAGTTAGATGTTGTTGAAAAGTAAGCATTGGCCATCTTTCTCTTTCTACGCTACATAGCGAAGTGTAAACGGGTGACTTACTAGCGTCGGCTTCCATTTCAAATGCGCTGTCACTTGGCTTCCCATCGAAGTAAAGTGGGCGGGCCCTCTCCAATGCTCGTCGAGCTGCCAACGCTCTCAAAAAGCCTAATGCCTAAAAATTATATTATGTGCCCCTTATATGAGCCGCAAAAGAAGGATTAGAAGCACTGAATGAGCGATGTTTCAATGGAAAACGGCAGTTAAGGAGTCTTTACTATGGAAGCGATAACAGGAAGAGAGGACCGAATCATTCCTTCCCTGCATGGGTTCTTGGGTTTTTTCAAGGTGATGAGGAATACTTGGCAATCTCAGTAGTCTATGATTAGTGTTAAAATAATGGAAGCACATTGGGCAATAGAAATAATGAAGCAGTTCAAGCCAAACCTGTTCTTGAACTGCTGGGAGAAACTCAAACTCTTTACGAATAAGTTCCTCATTTTCTGGCATGAAGTATCGTGGATTTTGCAGATATCCAGTAATAGCAGTTATTTTTTCGTTGGCCGTGTTTGGAATAGGAACGAATTTGCAGCAGCTCTGAAAATGGGAGCAAAGAGTTGGGTCGAAAGTTCGGAGACTGGTCAATACCCTAGCAATGAACAGATTTCTAGACAAACCTTAGTTTCTATCGTAGCTTTTGCAGCTCGACGTAATAACTTATTGGCAACTTTCTCGGTTACAAAGGTCGCATTCAGCTCGAAAGCTCGTCTAAAAAGATCAGGTTATTAGCTTTTGGCGATTTGTAATTAGCAATGTTATTCTTTAAACACATAGTCTTAAAACAATGTGTTTGGGGAAGGTCCAGATCCTCTAAGATACTCTCTTCGGGCTTGAACTCAGGTCTGTAGACGTAAATGAGATTTCCTCCCAAACTTGGCGTAGTTTGATCTTGTGAGATCAGACATTAGCTTTCCCACTCCCTTTCTCTTTTAGGACCAAAATTTTTGCAACAGACCAATCGCAGTTCGGGCATAATCCAAGCCTGGGGACGGCATAGCCAAGAGGCTGCGCCCGGTCAACCACACCACGACAATCAATAGATCAATTCTGCGGTTCTGCAATCTTCTGTTCCCTCCTAACCCCGTCGGCACGCTGCCTGTCGGAAGGCGTGCGATCGCTTTCGAGATATTATATTAACTATTTTCTCAAAAAATTAAATAAGTACCTGAGAACATTGGTTATAGGAATGACCAGCGTTGAATGACGTTTTATAGCCAAACTACGTAGTGATGCGTATTGGAACATTAAGTTGCCAAGGCCTAAAAAAGTAGTTACAGAGCGGTTTCTAACATCTCGGAAATAAGCGAATTGGGAGAGTAGTAGCACGATCCGTTGCTACTTTGTTATGAGGTTGTTATGGGAACAGTTGAAGTTGGGCTAAGCTTTGTTAAAACGGTAGATTATCCAGAAAACATGGAATTACGCTGAAATCGCAACGCTGGTCTCTGAGGACCCTTTTTGTCACCTATCTATCGGAAGTTGATTGTTTCAGCCGATTTCGATATTGTTCGGAATCGTAGAGTGAACGGCCGATTCAAGGGACATCGCTTTCGACAAGTCAATTATCGCCACTTAGCAACTGCGCGGATCTTACGTGTACTCTGCTCACCTTTCCCTATACACTACCCGCGTGGCGATATTTCTACTCGATTACCCACGACAAGCGGTAGTGGTTTCGCGGCTGTTACTGTAATGTCCTACTCGGAAGTCGAATCCTTCACAGTCCGCGATTGCGCGCGATTGATTGCGGCGAGTGCGGCATCCAGGTGGAAGGACCCACACCCAAACCAAAAGCAAGCAGTCTCTCCAACGTGGCATCGATATTTTATGGCAATATGTGCTGAATGATATAGGTTCCCGATATAACTACCTTTGCTGTAGCTAAAGTTGCTGACAAGATAGTTCTCCTCAGATCGATCAAAAAACGAGATATCACTAATCACATTCGGATTCGATATCGACCATGGCTGATCGAGTTTTACATCCTCGCCTGAAAAAAAATATTCCAGGTTGAACATATTGCGTTGCTCTCATGTTTATATATTACTCGGTAACACAACAGCAAATCTACCCTTTATACTTCGCTATAGAGCAATTTATTCGTGCACGTGCGTGCTGTCGCAACGCCTATTCGCGGAAGGTTCACTGACAGCTATGGCGGGCAGCTCTGGTAGAAGTGTAGAATTTCTTACCGATTTGATTCAAATGAAAAGAAGAGGCAATTTTGCAACCACAGAACTGCTACGGTGCATTACTACAGTTTCCCCTTTCCGAATTCGAATGGTCAACATTAAAAAAGTAAAGCCATAGAAGGGAGCCATATTTGCAAAACAATGCTTTCCCGTGGCACGCAGGCAATAAATGGAAAAGAGAAATATTATCCAAAACAATCAATTGAGTAATAATTTCGAAGAGGCACGTTGAGACCACGCCCTTGCAAGGGGCGGAGCGTCCGTGCTGCGCTTCGCCCCTCATTAAGTATGGTAGGGACATCTCAACCTTTTAAGTCTCATACCTCCTTGAGGGAAATTTCTTATTTTTTCGATGATCTTTGCATGACGATTGCGTTGTAGAAAATACGAATCAGTTGGTACAATACTCAATGTCATCAGAAGGCCCATACCAAGAATGAAAAATAGCAATGATGCGAATAGTGCCCATCGTATGCCTGAAATAATTTGAGAATTTATCGGATTTCCTATGCAGCGATAGAGATGTTCGGGTTTGGTTTTTCACATCTAATACATAAAAACTTGAGAAAACATCTGGAAAAATCTGTTCCCTTTGGTATTCTTTCAAATTATCGAATTATGAGTTTTGTGATACTTTCTCGTAACAGGCCAAGAAACTTCAACGAATAAGCCTTATCATCGGAAATATTGAACCTATTGGACATGGATCTGCCTTTCAAATAAGATTCAATGAAAAATTCCCAAACAGAAAAATTACGTTACAGATAGCTCACCCAAATCTTGACAGTGGCATCAATAAAAAATTAGCAAAAACCAGTAAAAGTGAAAATTTCGTTATAGGACCAATCTTAAATGTGGAATTGTATGAACGCGGGTAAGGTACTTTCCAATAGAAATGTGAAGGTGTCAGGAGATGAAACACTACAGTATCAAGTGTACCGTACCACTTACTGTACATAGATTAGCGCTGTCCAACATTGCAATGGTAATTAATGAAAGAAAAACAGAGCAGATAAACTGACCTTGACGTGCTCGCATTCAGGAATCGTATTCAAGACTGCGCTGATGTTTTGCTGACTGATCGTGGATGAGAGCCGAAAATGGGTCAGACCATCAACGTCCATGTATCAATTACTTTCACTGAAAATTTTGAGGCCAACTAAAGATCACTTTTCTTTGGCACTGGAATGGATACAAAAAAAGAAAGCGGAACATCTTAGAGAACACGTGATTGGATTGAATTCAACGATCCTCTAGGAATACGCCATGTACACGACTTTTTCGAAAAATAGTCTAGGTACTAGGTCAGTGCAATGGTAGTCTAGAAGCCAATAATGCGATATATGGTTACCATTTTTGCAGATGATTTTATTATTACTGTATTATTCAGGATATTACATGGTCGTCAGAAAAAACTGAGTGTTCGCTGGACCGGCATGAAAGGCAGGGTTTTACAGGCCAACGTACATGAGGCAGAATTGCTGTCCGCCTCATTTCTTCTTTCCATCTAATCTTCGTTCCAAGAAGCTCTCAGAAAGTCTTCAGGTTAATTTGACTTTGTGAATTCATTTCATCAATTCAACAATTAGTGAGGTTCAGCAATTGAAATCTTTCTAAAAGGAAAGGATCTGTGGACTGCATGGTGACTGCAGCGCCTTTTGCCATGACTCTATTTCGGTTCAACGTTGAAAAAACACAGAGGAAAAGATGAAAACCAGGCAAAAGAAAGATTCGAAGCAAATGAAATGATTCGTGTAGCTATTGAAGCCATCAAGAGAATAGCCAGGTAGTCACAGCCGGCTTCCTACCCATCTTGGCAAGGCATTATAGCTTAGGAGCTTAACTTATCTGCCTTAGTTAACATCACTGAACGCTTCCACGGTAAAGAGTTACGGAGTAGCAATAGAGTGTCATAGCTTACTTTCAACGCTACCCTTTCTAACGAGCAACGGACCCCCTGGAACGTCTTGGAGGATTTTAATTCCGAAATTCGCTTGAACACCTGTAAATCTGGAAAAAATAGTCACGATGCCCTTATCTTATAACAGAACATTTCAATGAAATGAGGTTGCTTCGAAGGGAGTTCCTGCTAGTGCTGTAAATGCCTTATGTTTTATTTCACAGGGATGACGTACCGTTGAAATGACAAGATTATGCTATGCTGGAAAATTAATAAAACTTATTAGCATGCAAGTATAAAAGGGTGTAGGTAGACGTACAGTTACTCGGCATTCAATATTCCTTTTCCCCAACCAAGTCTTTCTGTCGGGAATCGAGACTCCCTTCTTCCTTGGCTTCAGGAAAGGTTTTACCCTAGAAGGAATCTAGAAGAAAGGGGTTCCTCAAAGAAATCAATCGACTTGGAGGTTAAGAGGGGCCATCGATGGGAAATCATCATTATTTCATGTAATTGTGTCGGGCCCTGAATTCAATTATTTTCTCTTAATAATGGTCAGGCGCCCAAATTCTATCAAAGCATGACTTACATTCTAAAAACTTCCTCCTATCGATCGATATTGATCGGCAGGGGTCAATCGATACCGGTCAATATGTTCTGTAATATAGCCAGCAAATTAATTGCTCTCCTAATTCTACTTCATTTCCAGCAAACCAATCAAATTCACGATGAATCGTCGGACATTCGTCTTGCTATTCGTTTTCTTCACCGTTGGAATGATTGAATCTAACTGTTTCTACAATTAGAGTCGCTGTACGCCTGCAACCAAGGTCCATTGGACATTTATAATATATTCAGTTCTACAGAGAAATAAGAAAACAAGCGTTCAAGAAGACCACAAGCCCCCCCCCGTCTGCCTCAGAAACATGAGGATAAAGCTTCTCTGGACGAGTCCACAGGAGAAGGCTGACCTTCAGCGGCGCCGTCGGCCATCGGGAGACGTGCATTACGCGCGGCAACTTGCGCGGCGAAGTTCGTTCCGATTTGTACGACTCTGACGCCAAATTTTGGGGCACAAACTCGAAGTAGAGTAGTTTACTAGGGTAAGATGATATTTTTAATCTACCCTACTCCAAATTTGGGCCCCAATGATAGGCCTTAAGGTCGTTCAAATCGTTACGAACTTCGCCGCACATTTTGCCGCGCGCTTCGTCGGCGACGCACTAACAATAAGTCCACATCCCCTTGGCCATCAGCCTGAATACTACTCACCTTACAGAGATAGTGTGGAAGGGTAGTAAACAACTTTTTTTGTGTCCCCAAAGATTACTGATTATACTGAACGTACTTCTTCAAAGGAAACACCGCCCTGTTTGGTGAATCGTTCCAAGATAGGAGAGATGGAATTCAGTGCTTTCGCATACTTCACACCTAAACCATTTTATTGACCACTCCCATTGCTGATGATTGTTCCCATTACAAAATCCAGTCATTTCAGTTTTTGACAGGAATAATGTGGAAGGATTGCCAGGAATATTAAAAAAATGTAAAGGATAACCTCTCGGATTTTGTGTCCGAGTATGGAACCTGGAATGTAGTGGCGGCTTGCACTGCCAGTGAGTTGTGTTTTGCGATATCCACCATTTCGATGAGACCTGACAACTGGAAAAGCTGAAGGGACTTGGAGGAAAACAAGTCAGGAGAAAGAAGTATTTATCTTGACGTCTTCGTCTATTCACTTGACTCCAGCCGGAGACCGGGTGCTGTACGCCGTTGCATATGGTACTTAAAAAATTTGGCAAGGATCCTTTTCAGGGTTCATTCTTATATTGGCATACTAGTGAACTAGATTTGAAGTTTGTTCAAGCCCGGCTAATGGCAGTCTACCGATGCATTTGTTCGGTTCCATCTGGCTTTGCTCCCATGGGACTGATATGTCGAACATTCACCAAATTAAAAATCGACATTGCCTTTTGTAAAATACATTTTTGAGCTGTATTGATTTCACGAAAATTACAGTGATGAAATACATCTTATATAAAAAGCAAAGTTCTGTGACTGATTCTTTGTTCATTTTCGGCCGAAGATCATCAAAATGCTTATGTCGTCACCGGGGGACGCTACGAACGTGCGTCCGAGGGTGCGCGCGGCAAATTGCGCGGCGAAGCTCGACACGATTCGTACGACTGTGACGCCAATTTTCGGGGCACAAACTCGAAGTAGAGTAGTTTAGTAGGGTCAGTTGATCCTCCTAATCCACTCTATTTCAAAAATGGCTGCCTGTTGGGACTCTCGATCCGTGCGGCGATTATTAGTTAGTTGTCTTGCCGCGCGCGATGAGTAGTTCAGACGAGAGCGGGACAGGGACGACCGCGTGCGGTCTAATGGTAAGGCACGTTCCACTGTAAGCAGTGACTTTAACACTGCCTGAATACACATCACCAAACGCTTTTATGGTTCAGGGTTATGAAGTAGCAAAAGAATGGCATAACACCCTCAAACAGATAACAAGCAACCGACCTTGGAGCTTTTCAGGGGTTTAAATTTTAAAATTTCCATAAATAGCAGTGACATAGGAAAAAATAGTCATGATGCCCCATCTTATATCAGGACATTTCAATGATCGGAAGTTGTTCTCAAGGGACTTCTTGCCAGCACTGAAAATGGCTTTCTTTTCATATTACAAGGATGACACACTGTTGAAATGACAATGACTCACATCTGTAAAAATACTGATAAATTCTTTCAGCACACAAGTATAAAAGGGTGTTGGTATCCGTACAGTTACATGGCATTTCATTTTTCTCTTCCCCAACCAAAACTTTCTGTCGGGGTTTGGGACTCCCTTCTTCCTTTGCTTCAGACGAGGATTTACCCTAGAAAAAAATCCGTGGGAGAGGGGTTTCTCTCAGACTTTGAAGGTTTAGAGTGAGGTGGCATTGGGAAGTTGCTTGGAACTTCATCTCTATTTCACATATTTGTGTCGGCCCCGAGATTAAATTTTTTTTCTTCACAATGATTAGGTGCCCAAATTCTATCGAAGCATAGCTTACATTGTAGTAACTTCGCCCTATTGATCGATATCGTTCGCCAGGAGTCAATCGATATCGATCAACATGTTCTGTAATATAGCCAGCAAATCAACTGCACCCCTAATTCTTCTTCATTTCCAGCTTCGCAATCAAGTCTACGATGAATCGCTGGATGATCGTTTTGCTATTTGTTCTCTTCACCGTTGCAATGGCCAAATCTAACTGTTATGACAATTGGAGTCGCTGTACGCCTCAAACCAAGGTCAATTGGAGACATTTATATTCAGTGCTATGGAAAAATACGAAAACAAGTGCTTAATAACAGAGATAAGTCCCTTCCCCTCCCCCTCTGCCTCAGAAACAAGGGGATAGTAAACAGAAGGCAGTGGACAACTTGTTTTTTCGAAAAATTACTGATAATACTGCAAGGCCTTCTTCAGAAAAATTAATAGCCTGTTTGGCGTTCCCAGCTGGCACTCAGTGCCTCTGGCTACTACAGGTAAACCATTTCATTGGGCATTCCCGTTGATAGGAGCCTTCCTGGGCTGGGTCCCTTGAGTCGAAGCTTGCAGCATCGGTCTTCTAGATCTACCTAGAAACGATTATTCGGCTATACAGACTGAAGGGCTTGATTAGATTTAGCAGATCTCCGACCTTTTGAAGTAGACCATTAGAGTGAACCACAACATTTTCTGTTTGTTCCCATTGCAAAATACATATATTTCAGTTCTTGACAGGAATAATGTGGAAGAATTGCCCAGATTATTGCAAAAAATGTAAAGGACAACCTGTCGGTAGATGTGTCCGTGTTTTCAATAGGAAATGCAGTGGCGGTTACCAGTGCCAGTGAGTTGCGTTTCGTAACGTCTCCTCCCCTTTCCCTTGGTTCAGTTAGCCGTGTTTCGGGAAGGAAAAATTAGGGTGGGCCAAAAATCAGGTGCAAGAAGTATTTGGGTACGTTTCAAGGATCACTCCCAGATAGGCTTCCTAATAGACTAGATTTGAAATTCATCTAATCCCGGTATGTGGTAGTTTGTCGACCTAGCTTAAAACACTTTCGGTCGACTCCACCCGGTTCGCTCCAATAGGATTAATTTTTCAAATTATCACCATATTAGGTCCCGGATAGGTCTCTTTCCTTTATTCCACTGAAATGCTGAACAATTTTCAGGTGCTTCGGCCGAGTAGGAGGAAAGTCAAAGAATCCAATCGATATCGCTACCTGTAAACTAGGCTTATGAGCCGTGCTGGTATTGTGGAAACTACAGTGATGAAGCATGACCTTGTAAAAAGCAAATAAAGTTTTGTCACTGATTCTGTGTTCATTTTCTGCCAAAGATTATCAAGATACCCATCGTCGACAACACCCTTTGCGTCTGACGTATTGTCGACGATGGGTATTTTATATATTAAAGGTTACGAAGCAGCAAAAGGATGGTATAACACCCTTCACGAGATAGTCTTCCTGGCGAAGAACCGACCCTGTGGAGCGTCTCGGGGAATTTTAATCTCGAAATTTCCGTAAGTAGCTGTAACATTAGAAGAAATCGGATAAATAGCCAAGATGCGCTTATCTCATATCAGAACACTTCAATGACACGAATGGTGTATTTGCTGATATAGAAAACGACTTGTATTGACACACCGTTGAAATGGCAATGATTCATGTTTGCTGAAATACTGATGAAGTCCCCAGCACACAAGTTCAAAGGGTGAAAGTGTACATACAGTTAGACGGGATTTCATTCTACTCTTCCCCAACCGAAATTTTCTTTCGGGCATTGGGACCCCCTATTTCAGTTGCTTCGGACGAGGGTTAATCCTGCAGAGTGCCATGGATAGTAATGTTCTTCGCAGGAAAACTGATCGTGGGAAATCGAGAGGTTCGAGCAGTTGTCTGAAACTTCTCTCTACTTCATATACCTCCAGAACTGTATCTGACTCAAAATCCAAGAACTTTTTCTTTTCACTCGTTTGTGGTTCTAAATGCCTAGGGAATACACACAATGTCATACGAGTTTTTCCCTATTGATCGGTATTGATCGCGATGGCTAATACCGATTTGAAACAAAGAGGATCATCTATTTTCTCAACTCACTTCACCTACAGCTCCATAACCAATTTCACGATGAATCGTTGGATGATCGCATTGCTGTTCGTCCTCTTCATCACTGAAATTGCGGAATCCAACTGTTATGGCAGCGCAATTCGCTGTATGCCTAAACACAGGGTCAGGGTGTTTATTTAACGTTTATATTCAATTCTATGAAAAGAAGGAACTCAGGTGATCAAGCATAGCGATAAGGCCTTTCTATTCAGATGAAGCGCTAATGGGAGGGTTTAAAAAAAGGCCGACTCCTAGTTCGCCAAAGTGACGTCATCGGCCACCATCCTGATGACTCCTCAACCCCTATTCGTCGAGTATAAACGAATGTCGTAATTCCTTTCGAAGCTGCGAAGGCATACAATTACGTGTTGTTGGTGTAATGAACAATGTAACAGGAAAGCAGAAAGGGCGGTCAACAACTTTTTTTGTATCTCTAAACATTACTGATAATACTGAACGACCTTCTTCAAAAGAAGCGCCAGCCTGTTTGGTGAATCGTTCCCAGATAGGAGAGCTGGTAGCTAATGCTTTTGCACACTTCACACCCAAATCATTTCGTTGACCATTCCCATTTCTAGGTGTCTTCCTGGGCTAGGACTCTTGAGGCGTGCTAGATAGGTCTTCTATACCCAGACGTAAACCCACTAGCGATCAATCGGCTCCACAGTTTGTAGGGCTCGATTAGATTCAGCGGGACCCAGTCTCCTTAAGTTCTTAAAAAATAGTCCAATCGGTAAAACCATGACGATGAACCCGTGTTGTCAATAGGGGATGCAGTGGCGGTTATCAAAGCCAGTGAGTTGTGTTTTGTGAAATCCACTAAGTTAGAGACGCCTAGCTACCAGAAAAAAATTTAGAGATGGGACAAAAAAAGCCAGAGTTAAGATATGTTTGACGTCTGATTGGGAATTCACCAATGGCAGGCTCCTCCTTCGTAGGACCACCTCCTCTCAACTGGCACTAGGTACTGTACCCCATTGCATGTGGTACTAAAAAAGTTAAGGCAAGAATTCATTTCAAGACTCACTCCTAAAAAGGTTCCCCAACAAATTGGATTCGCAATTTATTTAATATGAAGGTCCTTTTTTCTCGACCTGGAATGAATTTGATCAGTTCCACTTGGTTTTGCTCCAGTAGGATTATATTTCAAATTATCACCGAAATAGGTCTCGAATAGATTTATTTTTGTAATTTCAAAAAAAAAAACCGAACAATTTTTATGTGCTCCGGCAGAGTAGGACAGAAGTCGAAGAATCCGATTGTTATTGCTTTTTGTAAACTAAGGCCTATGAGCTGTTATCTGTATGAGAACTACAATGAAGCAAAGGAAACACATCCTTCGTAAAAGTCAAATACCTTTTTTCAAATGATTCTTGTCGATTTTTTGCAGAAGATTGTTCATCGCCGTCATATCATGGGAGACGGGCAGTGGGATCGGTTGTGTAACGATTCGCCGCGCGCGGCTGTCGCGGACCTTTCGCTTCGCCGTTATTACAGCTCTAACGTTCTTCCTACAGCTCAATCGATATGCGATCATCATTTTAAGCCTGATTCTACAGTAAGTTCTTCTGTTGCTGTATTTCTTACCAGCTGCTGCATTCCGCTACATTCCTTCGTGCGCGGCGACCCTCTGGTCGTGACGCGACAATTTCGATCCTACTGCACCACACCCTGTCGTCATCACTTGCGTCATTGATGAGCCATCATTACTTAAGGTTTTCTTTTTATATGAATTCAGGTAGAAAAATGAAGAAACGAACATGAAAGGAATTTATTGAGACCGAAAACTATTTCCAGCCGTTCTGCCTTCTCAAATGCTGATATTGAAAAAACAGACAGCACCTTGGTAACATCACGGGAAGTCTGACTTTGACTTTCGTGGAAGGTTTGCATGTGACATCGATGGGCTGAGAAGTGATGTGATATGTTCTTTCCGAAAATCGCGTCGCGCTCGCTGCACCCGATCGCGCACAGTCGCGGGCTTTGGAGGGTAAGTCTTTACTTCTCCCCACTTGCCGTAGCAATTAGGAAAGAAGTACCGCCACCCGGTTGAGAAGCGCAACCACACGCGGTCACAATGACGCTGGCTCCATGTTCAATTTGACAGTTGACTGCCCCTTCACCGAAAGTAACCTATCGCTGACTTCTGAATCACTAATAACAGTGTATCGCTTTTCAGCTCACTCGTTTCGCGCTCTGTGAGCGGATTCGTGGTGAGGGAGGTGTGGGGATTTATGCCTGAGCAGCCTGCCGCGCTCGCCGCACCGGCCAGGTAAGGCGAAAATTCAATTGGGGCGCGCAATGTACAGGGTCAGATTCGAACGGTCGCTGCCCAGTGCTGGTGATTGGTCAGTCATTGAGGTTTGATGACGTAAGGCCACTATGGTTACAATTTCGTAATTGTCTCGCTTTGGACTCACTTCCTCAGTCAAGGTAGCGTTGCAGTCGCGCCATATCGTTCGGCTATCCCAGCCCTTAAGTTCCTAAATAGACTTTATGCTACTAATTGCAAGTTGCCGACTCCTAGGCTTAGGGACGCTTCGCCTCAGGTTCAATGTTCAGCTGCGACTTATGACCAGGGATGTCTCTTGTACTTCTTATTCACTTTAATCCCTCCGGGCTATTTTGTCCCCACGCCCCTTCATGGAAATTGGTCTGTCACATATGGTCATGCTAAATGGAGGGCTTCACTCTAGCCCCAACTATCTTAGAGTTCTGTTCTACTAGTCAGCTGATATCAAATTCTACAATTCGGTGAATAACCGGTCAGTTGTATCTATCCTCTGTTGCTTGTGGAATCGATTATTGATTACCTAAGAGATCACGGTTTGGTGCTTGATGGTTTGTTGTGCAGAGCACCGCCACCCATGGATCAAGCGTGCGGGCTACTTTTACTCATTTCTTCACTAGTGATTCCAAAGTGGTTGACTACTGTGTACTATGGATAGTGAGCACTAAAGGATTTATACGCCCCCAACATTTACGCCAACTCTGAACATAGAGATCTATATTCTGGTCGACTTTACTCCAGTGCATACTTCCCGAAGCGACAGTTGGCGGCAACTCCCATCACATTATCTTGTTAAATTCACAGTCAAATCTGAAATAACAAGAGATCGACAAGTTTTAACGTGTTATGTGCAGTAGAGGGGATTGTCGATCATTCATTTATTCCAGTCCCTTTGATTGGTGGATTTTATCTGGGAATTAGAGTCGCAAGGCCCCATCTCAAGAACTACCCAGGCCCGAGAAGTATTACCTCAATGGGTAATACTATCCGTTTATCTCCCACCCGATCTCCGCTGAATATTTAGGTGAAATGGTGTCTACACCTTCTGTGCGACGGTTTTCTAAAAATTTCGTTAAAATTCGATGACGCCATAATGAATATTCTGTCGTTGGGTAATAAAAGGGTTACACACCCAAAGAAGGCACCCGTCTCCAACTCCTGTAGAGGTTAAGCGAATTCTGAAACGACGATGTGGGCGGGTTCTGACCGGGAGACATATGCTTATTTGAACCTAATATATGAATTTCTTAGCAAAATTTTTCCTTATTGCTTTGCAAAAAATAGCGGCAAATGTAGTTCCTTCCCACATAGGTATCTTGCAGTTTCTCCTTGATGTAGTTGTTTCTGATGATGTCCCATGATTAAGTAAAACTTTGTAATTCAGAATATCAACAAGCAAAAGGATCATGGCATTTCCACCTACTGACAATTCAGGGACAGGTACGTATGTATAGTTTCGATGGCTCATTTTTTCAAAAACATTTACCTCCCATACTTGACGTAAACTTATCTTGTTCGGCAAACGTGCTCTACAACTAATTCTTTTTACGAAAACTCGTCCGTACCTCAAACTTACCGACCTTGAAGAATCGAGATATGCTATTTTTTCTGTAAGTTAGCACTTATGTCTAAACTCGAAACAGAAACTAAAACCGATTCTTGGTGGAATCTGGTGATGGAAACAGGGCCTCCATTGGGTGTGGGCATCCCACGCCCCGTGAATGGATGCTTTCAGATTTCCTTCATCACACTGCAGATCGCTCTCTGCTCTGCAGCTTTTATTAGTGTTCCACCACGTACCTGTGTCACGTCAGATCATTGGTATTGATTTCCGCTTGCAGTGTGGGGCCAACGAACGTCTGACGTCAGCATTACGCTGACGCAAAGTATGAATGACGCCTTTGGAGCTTCCTTCTTCCCCTATCAAGCGATGGGCAACAAGGAAAAAAGGGCCTTGGCGTGTTTTCAGAGCTAAGGCGTGCGTTGTGCGGCGACCGACCACGTTGCTGGCCACGCCTTCACAGCGCTGGACACTGATCGACACCGCTCGCGCGGCTTTCAACGCAGTCCGTCCTGCGCGGGTGTGTGTCAAGTCGTGCGTCCGAGGGCGCGCGCGACAAATTGCGCGGCGAAGTTCGTGGCGAACTTGGACGAGTCCGGCGCTTACATAGGAGCTCAAATCTGAAGTAGGGTAGATTAGTAAGGTCAGTTGATCCTACTATTCTCTGTACTTCAGAATTGGGCCCAAATAATAGGCGCTAAAGTCGTCAGATAGGTATGAATTTCGCCGCGCAGTTTGCCACGCGCGCCCCGGACGCACGACTTGACCGTCCCCCGTCCTGCTCTGCTAATGCGCTGATGCCAGCAACGCGGTCAGTCGGTTGGTGGCCGGTCGACATGTCGTTGAACCCTGAAAACACCTGACCATCAGATGTGCCGTCCATGTTCGTTTGCAGTTGATATATCACCCTTCATCTGAGCTCAACTTGCATTTGTTTCCTTTTAAAGTTATTCACAAATCTATGGAGCTAACCTCAGCGGTCTTTCCATTTTAGGGTATTAGGCTATAATCCCTTTGTATTTCTTCTAACGGCTTTTACTTGAATGAGCATCAGCAAGAGTGATCCTACATGGTGTCTCGCCTACCGGGTAGATGTCTATTGATTATTGCACTTATGGCAAGGTACTTGTGCGGGTGCGCGTATCCTTCATGTTTCAGTCAGTAATGACCACGAAGGACTACTCCGTTGTGGTAGTATTTTAATGGTATTTTCGTGGACTTTCACGGATTTCTCATATTTCGTATACCGCCAGCGACGGCTGGCATCGTTCAGTTACTCTATACTCAAGTAATTTAGCTGTCTGTCAATAGTGTGGTCATCCACAGCTTACACAGCGCTGATGAGCGATCAGATGTACCAGTTTGATTTTGGTTTATCACTCATGATTACTCCATAAGCCCAAATGAAGAAGTTGACGAACACAAAAGTTTTTTGTTTACACCTTAAACACGCTTTTCTTTCTTTCAGGAATCGGCACAAAATTGAATGGTAGTGGAACAAAATCTATTTCAACTTCTACTCATGCAAACATTTCAGCTTCTGCGGAGTTTAATAACTCGGAGTCTTCTCAAAGTCTTGAGTCACTGTCTTCGCCAGTCGTCTGCGATAGCGGTATGTAAAATCCCAAAATTTTACTTTTGCTAGTGTCGTTAATGTCAACTTTCTTCTTGTTATTGTTATCAACTAGTTGCGATAACTACTCCTGTTATTATCACTATTATCACTATAATTTTCCACTGTTAGTCTGATGAAAGTGTGATTGGGAGAAACTTTCGACAAGAAATGGACCAGCGTTAAACTGAATGTTCAATTTTTCCTTCATCCCAGTTTACACGAGAACATCTTGCCCACGCCAGTGTTCCTTCCCTATGCTCAATTGGGAAACTTTGTTCTTTTCGCCAAAAAGCGTTTCCGAGCGCCATTACCGGTCTACAGAGCGAGACCCCTCCTCTCGCACTACCGCCTAGTGGTAGCGGCACTTCCTCCCGAACTCTTACGGCAAACGGTAGTGGTTCTGGGGCGGCTACCGCATATCCCCACTGATCGTTTAAACCTCCCCCTTCCCTGCGAGGGTACAGAGAACGTGACGTGATCTTCAGGGAGAGTAACTCCCCGCTTAACGCCACTGAATAGGAAAGCTTTCCCGCCTTCTCCTCCTCCTTTCCCACCCATTTTCTATAATTAATGGTGATAACGAGATGTTGAACGATTTCTCTAACCTCGCTAAAACCCTTCACCCTTGGAAAAAAGCATCATATAGCTTGATTCTTCAGGGTTAGATGAAGATGAGGAATTTGAAAAAGAAATGTGTCTCATGCTTACGGGCAACCATCCCCAAACGACTTACTCTCGCAAAGTTTTTCTTGGTGGTCTCCCTCCCTACACTGACCCAGGTCAGTTTTTCTACAGTAAGAATTATTTCCGCTTCTATCGAAAGTTTCCATTGCAGATGATCTCCAACGGTTTTTTGCTACATTCGGTGAAGTGGAGATTGTGTGGCCACTGACAGAAAACACCGACTCTGATCAAGAAGGCATTGTTTACGGTTTTTGTTCGTAAATTATGTCAGCAGCAGTATGTTGCCTTAAAATTTGTTTTGAAAAAGGAGATCTTCATAATCCCCTAAGTCTCCGCAAAATACCTGGGGTACGGCGCCTTTACCAAAATAATTTTGTATCAAATAGGTTTGGAGCATACATGTCTAGAAATTGCTTAGAGAGGAAGTTGCTCAGACCAATCAATTTGGCCCAATTAAGCTAAGCGAATATGCAGCTTCTATGTACTTCATCTATTAAAGACTTTCATTCGACGAGCTCCTTCACCCTTCACGAGTGGCTGAAAGTCAAAGATGAGAGCGATTTACCTCTTTATAATTACTACATTGCAGGCGATTAGAGTGGCATAAGAAGCCAACAACGGTTTTTTTTTTCAAGTTCTGTGGTTTAGTATGCGTAGTGACGATTCATCAGAAATTTGGTACTAACGCTATTTCTGTTTTTGTTCCGTCATCTCATGATGTCCTCTGTTCTGTACAAGCTTAATGGATTTTGTAGTGTGTATTCGCTCAATCGATCTTTGATGTCGGTGCTTAGAAAAAACGTCGGCACATCTTTCGTATCGTACAAAGTCAGGCAAAATTGTGGAAGCAAAGTTTGGGCGCATTATCAGTGACTACTAGGGCGCTATTCTTTTCTAAACTTTCTTTTTTTGTTTTCATCTGGTTAAATGTAAACCTTCCTGCAACTACAGCAAAAATTCTGCTCTCGTCAACGATGACGGCATCGTTTTGGTGTGTTCTATGGTCGATTTCTATGGGAAAGGTTTCAAGCGATCATCATCCCTCGTTGTTTGAATGTATCATAAATTATTATTGTTCAAAGGCCACCGCAAGATCCATGGAGTTGACAAACGTTTCTGATGGCATATCCTCAAAAATATGGGCAGTCATTTGTGCTTCAATCCGCCAGCCCAGAAAATTTGAGAGGATATTTCGTTTTTCACGATATACTTGAATAGGGTTGTGAAAAGTTAATCAAATAGGAAGGCATAAAAGCAGTAAAAAAAATCCTAGAAGGAGAAATCCTCCCAGGTATGATATGAGCAGAGCTTTCCTGATTAAGTTGCCTTCGGCGATGGTTTATTAGTTTGACGAAGCTCATGCTGCTCCATTTCCGTGTAGAAAATTCCACGGTTCAAGCCAGCCAGCTCCTTAGACCCTGGAGGTTCCAATTCAGGGGAATGAACGCTAAGGCTAGCCACATTCCAACCACTTCAACCATCTTTGCAAAAAGCATGGGACAAGTTGTATATCAGCCACACCTCACCAGGTTGGCGTTTTGCTCAACGATGAGTGATTCTGTGTTGAAATGAATGTAGATAGTCTCGGAGCAGAGTAGTGTTTCATATTTGGTTTTCTCAGAGGACTAAAACTATACGGTTTATTTCGTTACCAAGCTTTTGCTTCACTTTATCTTGAAGATAAACAATACTGGAACAAATAACAATCTTTTTGATGCGCTGCCAGCAAGGCATGTGCCGATCGCTACTTCGAGGCTTCATTCAGTGTCCTTCAGAAAAACCTCTCACTTTTCAAGCTTTGGAGCTTTTATTGAATAATCAATTCTCAATTTTTAAAGGTTACGCATTCGCAGTTTTTGCCTCGGCTGATTCCGTAGTCAATCTCGTCAACAAATGTGCTCAAATAAACGGGAAATTTTCCATTTCAGTACCTGTGGGCGGTACTAGACATGTCTCTGTGAGTAAACGTTCTTTTTATAGAGGCTCAGCTTTCTTTCTCATCTGCATTATTTCAGATTCACGTTCGAGTGTGGCTGAACCGAAATACAAAATACTTCAGTGAAAATGGTTCAGACTTTATGGATAAACTCACTAAGAACGCTATCTTCGTAGGAGGTCTTCCCCGCACAGTGACAGCTAGTGAGTATTCTTAGCTACTTCATCCAATAAATTTACGATGTTTACTTTGTTTACCAGTCATTTCGCTTATAATAGATGGACGTAAATGGTTGTGGAGTTTCTCTCTGAGTTTACTCTATGCGGTAAATTCGGTAGGGTTTGAGGCAACATTGATACCTGTAATGCAGTATCGTGCTAAGGATCTGGTGTTTTTTTTCATTCCATTGACTATTTCCCATTGATGCACTGTCTGTTGAGGAGAGTAAGGTTGGAAAGATTCCCCTTATGCCGTTTTCAGTTGATGATCAAGAAGGTGAAGCTTTTGCGTTAGTGTGGCGAAGGAAGTGATTGCTTAAGAAGTGAAACCAAACCGTAGGCATAATAGTAGCCTCTGTGAAGGCGAAATAGGCTACCATCTATAAAAACGACACGAACCTGACCACTGTGCACTAAGGAAGATGCCAGGCGTGTCCTCGTTACCTTACAGGCACGTTGCTAGGTCGATTAAATAGAATGACCCCATTTCCCACACGAGTACGCTTTATTAGGATATGAATCAAACTGTTTATATGATTTTCCCTATCTATTGCTCATGGGAAATTGTTATAATTGATGCTGTCTTCGATCCCTTTTTTTCAGAAGAACTTTTCGATCTTATGTCGCTCACGTTTGGTGATGTTATAATGACACAGATTGAGGTAGGTTGCGCTTTCGTTAGGATTCTGGAAATTATCACGTGAGGTTTTCAGGATATATGACATTAATCCGGGGTCGTACTTATGCAGTTGCGGATATTTCATGCGCATTGAAGTGAATCACATTCTAGATATGACATTAGGTGATTATGGTGGAGTATTCTTCTTCATGGCGAATGGTCAAAGTATTTGCATGCTACTATGTCCCCTTAACTACCCTAAAATCCATAGATAAAAGCGGTTTAATTTACCGGTGAAAATGGATTGGAAAAAATTGAAGTTGAATGCAGTCACCCTTCTAACTTGATGGATGGATAAATAAAAGTCGGAGGAGAAGTTTAGAAGAAGCTCCGCCCCTCAACTCTTAAACCCCGCCCACTTAATAAACAATTCATATAGAAAAATAGCGATTTTAACGGATCTTCTTCTAAACTTCTCCTCCAACTTTTATTTATCCATCCATTAAGTTAGAAGANTGACTGCATTCAATTTAAATTTTTTCCAATTCATTTTTCACCGGTAAACTAAATCGCTCTATCTACAGAATTTTAGGGTATTATGCATACAATCGTTTACGAACACAGTGTTCGTTGCACAGTGAGTTCATCCGCCTTGAAGCTGTCCTTTTAAGTGGTACGGTCGGGTTGCATTGTTTACCTGGACATTCCATCTTTCATTGCAATTGGATTTACTAATCAAGTCATCAATCAATTAATTTATTTATTAATCAATGGGGATTTCGCTAACTATGAACCATGCGACCAAAGTCGTTTACCTCATCAGTACTGGGAAAGTGTTTCATATGTTGGAAGCAGCTAAACGAGTAGCGGTGACTCCTTTTGTACTATAGAAGATGATGAGATGATGACCAGTGTGCATGAGCTGTTACTAGGTTACTAGATAGAGATTTTCATTTGCCGTTTAAAATATACAGTAACATCTTTGACCACGTATTGTTACCTACTTAAGGCACAGGAATATTTTAACAAGTTACCACTTATCACCGACCGTGGGTATTCGTTTCGCAGAGCGGAAGTCATGAAACGTGTAAGTGTGGAACCACTAGTGGTTCATAGTTATAAGATGTGATCGTAAAAGTTTAAGGAGGTATTACGAAATGGCAACATTTTATGTTGAACTTCTGCTTTGCTTCTCATGTCCTGTTCTCCACGGCGTTAATCCCAGGGTGCTCTCTTCCTGTCAGCCGTCTCCACTTTCTTCTATCGACGGCACCTTCTGTCATCTCATCCTCAGCTGGACAGGGCTGTTAGCATAAACGCTCTTATATCCGAATTCGGTTCAGTCGCGCCCAGAGTCATGTTTTTGCCTAAAATGTAATGGTGGCAAGTGACCATAGCAATACTGCTGAAAAAAAGCGTTACAAGAGTTCAAAGCACTAAAGCCATTGTGACCATAATTGCTCCCAGTGCTCCCGCCTATACCATTCAATTGTCATTATATGTTCCTCTCACGTTCCATAATATGTGGTTCAAAAAAGTCCTTGTTCCATTTAGTCGAAATGCCTAGCAAGTTCCGTATCATCCCCTCTTTGATGTTTTTTTTTTGGTTTCTGTCGCTGTCTATCTCAGCTACATTTATTAGGAACCAGTCGGATCGTCCGGCTAATGCCCGGCTCTCCTCCTTCTTATGTCAAACACCCTATCCCGAGAAATGTTGAATTGAAGGATTTTTCTCCCTTTTCGAAGTTAATATAGGCGGTTCAGCTGAGTGAGAGTATGAAACTGAAACAAAGCTCGAATAGAATATGTCGTCGTAGCATATCACACACGCCTTTTTTGAAGATAAAAGACATCATCTCAAATCAAATCAAGACATTAAATTCATCTTGAAGACATGCTTCGAT
>UZAF01016170.1:0-53413 GCA_900617895.1 Haemonchus placei
TGACATTATTCGTTCTACTCAATTTGACCACCAATCTATTGGAAAAAATTGAACCTAGCTGCAATCAGTCGCTGTCAGCACTGCAATGCAACCTCCAGTAAGTCGTTCCTTTGATATACGAACAGTCTTCTTTATAAGAATACCAAGTCGTAGCTATATCGAAGGATAGTAGCAAAATTGAGTTAATTTGGGCAGCAGAGCAGAAAATGCGGCCGCACTCGGCAACAGACAGTGAATGACAGGTGTAGAACCGATCACTGTCAGAGCCATGCGAACAGGAGTGGATTTGGTCTATTCATTGCTATCAAATTGCGACGACTTCTCCTCAATAATCTTTTCAGTAAGAATGTTCTCCTCATGTTCTCTTTGTTCCGGTATCGGCCGCCTCATAATTCATCCCGCTACCAATAATAGGAGAGTCTTGGCCAATAATTTAGAATCAGTCGGCTTGCCCGACAAACGCCGCGCTTTCCACCTTCTTTGGCGAAGTTGAAGTAATCAGCTAACACGAAGGTGGCACAGGTCTAGCAGGGCAGTGCAAATGGTATTGAGTGTGAGTCAATGCTTACGCTTTAATTAGAAGTGCCTATCTTCTGCTCTCACTCCTAAAGACAATTCCCATTAAAGACTCAGTTTTTAGGTAACCAAATCCCTGGGCGGTACTCACATTTGCGATTTGCGCCAAAATTGTCAATTTGGCCCTAGGGCGTTCAGACTTGGCAGGAGTATAGGCGGCAGAATGGAAACACTTATGGTAGGTGAAAGGACCAGACCCCGCTCGTGGGAGGCGGGGCGTGCGCGAATCAGCGCTAGGGCGCTCGAACTTGGTAGGACGACAGGCGGCAGTATGCAAACACTTATGGCGGGCAGTAGGACCGGACTCCTTACACTGGGGCGGGGTTTGTGCGAAATCAATGTCTGAGAAACTCATAAGTCCTGATCCCGTGGACTTGAAGAGCAAAGCCAATAGGAGTAGAGGGGGCAGGATGGGAACACAGACGATAGACGAGGCCTCAGAGAACAAGATCCAATCACCAGTTGAATCCTAGCGCCTTTGTTATTTACGATGTAGCTTTGATACTTTGATGTGTTTTATTCGACAAGAAGGGTAAGCGCACTGCTAGGGACCTATAATGAAATTTGGTTCACTTATTGCTTACGACCGCTACCCACTGAAGTTTGCGATTCAATGAAGGATCACGTTTCTTACTGCTTTCATATCTTTCATGGCAGAACTCATCCGACCGCTAACAATCTTGGATTCCCATTTAATGATATGTCCGTAGAGAAAAAGAGCTACACCTATAAAGACATTTGATAATTATACTATTATGACTCGATAACATTTGTCAGTACCATTCAAGGCTTTGAATGCCTACCAGTTAAAACTTCAATGGGTCATTATTTCTAACATCAGTAGCGACAGATCGAGACAGACAGATTTTAATCAAAGGCATAGGCATCGGCACATTTTGAATATCGTTTGCATGCCCTATTGTTCCTCTATCTGACTTTGTGTTCCGAAAAGTATCGTTCGTTCCAAAGAAGGAGTGTGCTGTTTGGTGTTTATTACGACTCTATCATAGAAGGAGGGAAGCCCGGCGTTAGCCGGGCGGTTCGACTGTCTTTATATATGAAGCGGGAGTTTTGCGTGTCTGTTTGTAACCCGTTTGTGCGTCCTTTCGAAAGTCACTCAGGCACGACGAAGAGTGTGAATGTGAAGTGAGCGCGATGAGGAAACAGTTATGAAATGGGAAGTCAACCAATACTGTTCATATTGGTTCTCTAACAAGTCGTAGGTAAGCGGTAGTAGGCATGTGGTGCACGCATTAGCGTGCGTAGCCCAACTGGTAATAGCATAAATAAACAGAATTTTCATCTGCTCATCCTAATGCCTCTAATGGGTCCTCATAATTGCACTTACCACTCCCTTTTGTCACCCTACATCCCGTCTTATCGAATGAAACAGACTGGACAGTCAGGCTACTCTTAGGCCCCTTATCTTCTCAGATCAATTATTATCGGTTCCTGTTACGAGTACCTACCATCCCGTTATATTCTACATCACATATCAAAATATCGAGGTCACACTGCTAATACGAAATGCTGTATTCCTACCAAATTTGAATTTTTCAGGTTCCCGGGAACACGAGTAATGAATGTCCGCTCAACCATTTGTTTCGAGCACGCCTCGTCCCCCCTAAGCGGAGACTGGCTCTTCTAGCTGTCATTAGTATTTCCATCCTGTCGCCTTATTCCTACTGAATTTGAACGCTCTAGGTCCACGTAAACAGTGGTTATGAATTTGAGGTCCAAAATTGCTATCACACACACAAACACACACACACCCACACACCAACAGACACACTTATTGGTTAGAGAATTACATGTAGTAGGAGTACATACATGACGATAAGAAAGGCTGTGAATTTGAACATTCAATAGCCTTTCTATCATTATTCGGCAACATACGAGGGTATCTTTGAAGGCTTCTGTTGACTAGGCAGTGCATGCGTCCCTCGCCGTATTTGCACTGCCTGCGTAAATGAGTAGTTAACCTTGAACAATTTCGTGATGAGAAATGAACAAATTGTTCCTGAAAGAAGATCAACCGTGTATCCCTACTTAGTAACAGAAAGAAGGGAAACCCGGCCTAAGGCGGACCATTTGACTGGTATAAATAAAGGCGGACCAGTTGACTGGTATAAATATATTTACATAGTTGTTAACCATATGAGGCAAGTATGTATGTGCATATACGCAAATAAACACTTGCTCATATACATATTAGTATGTGTAGTTGCATTGAACAACTTGATTATGATAAGATTTCTTTTGCTCATTCAAGAAGAGAGAGGGCCATTTCCATTCTTGTGTGAATGTCAGTAGGTCTTTCATGATAGAACTATTGATGGTGAGTGAATTGACTCTTGGAAGGAAGGAACGTTTGTTGGTTTCCTGGATAAACCCACTGTTCATTTCAGCAGCTTTTGTGTTTCTTCGGTTCCATAAGTTTTGTTAGCTTGTGTGTTCAGCCGAGAGAGGAGAAAAGCATCGGACGCATGCCTGTTTCGGTACAAAGCTTGATTCCCATCATTAATATTGAATGAGGCACACTTTGATGTCCTTTGATGCTGCTAATTTTCTCTTCTTTAGAAGAACCCGCATGAGGGAAGCGCTGAAAAAGTGGATAAGAAGAATATTGAAGGTAAAGGAAATACAAAAAATGGTATGTAGGAGTTATATAGTTGAGGGACAGAAAAGATGGAACTCCACTTCTTGACAGAGGGCCAAGCAGATCCACAGATTATTAAGAAGACACAAGAGAAAAACAAAGAAAAAGTGACTAAGAATTCTTCCAAAGATGCTCCAGTAATATCATCTGGTAAGCTGTTTTTCGATTGCTATTTAAGATTAAGGGCTCTTCATGTTGTTTTTCAGTCAGTAAAACTACTTGCAGACAAAAAAATGATGATCAACTTAGCCCTTTTTGGAGGCACGGTTCACGATAATTTTGGGAACCTAGTTTTAGATGAGTAAAGGAAGTTGGCAGTCGCCCAGCTAACGCCAGGTGCTCCTCCTTCCCGTGTGACAATGGCATGTCGCCTGCTTCCTATCCAAATTCGGACGCTCACACAGTAGAACAGAATGTAAACGTTTTCGGCTAAATGCATACACATACACACCCGATACACTTCGTGAGCGCCTTTCCCGTCATGAACGGAGTTCTACTCAACTCATGTGTGAATAGGTAAATTGCTCCATTCTCCTCTTTTTTTCAACTTCCCTGCGCAAATTCACGGAGATTTCGTTCATTTCACGCACGCTCTTACACCCCTGCGGTGGAGTCTTGTCCCGCCTATTATTATACCACCAGTTGGGCTACGCACGCTAATGCGCGCACCACATGCCCACTACCGCTTACCTACGAGGGCCAGTATGAGCAGTATCGGTTCACTTCCCATTTAATAACTGTTTCCTCACCACGCTCACTTGACATTCGCACTCTTCGTTGTGCCTACGTGAGGAAGGACGCACAAACGGGCATACAAACAGACACACAAAATTACCGCTCTATATATAGAGACAGTCGGACGCCCGGCCTACGCCGGACTCCCTCCTTCTTATGATAGTTGTGATAAACGGGAAACAGCACACTCCTTTGCTGAAAATACTGAATGATGCTTTTCGGAACATGAAGCTCGATAGAGTAACAATAGGGCATGCAAATGATATTCAAAATGTGCCGATGCGTATGCCTTTAATTAGAATCTGTCTGTCTCGATCTGTCTCTGTTGATGGTGAAAATAATGACCCATTGAAGATTCAAGTGGTAGGCACTCAATGCCTTGAATGGTACTCACAAATGTTGTCGAGTCATAATAACACCGTTATCAAATGTCTTTATGAATGCAGCTCCTTTGCTTTATACATCATTAAATAAGAATCCGAAAGTATTAGCGGTCGGATAAGTTTTGCCATGAATGATATCAAAGCAGAGAGAAGCCGTGATCCTTCACTGAATCGCAAACTTTGCTGGGTAGCGGTCGTAAGCAAGGAAAGTACCAATTTACATAATCGGTCCCTATCAGTGCACTTACCCGTCTTGTCGAATGAAACATATCAAGGAATCAAAGCTAAATTGTAAACAGCAAAGGCGCTGGGATTCAACTGGTGATTGGATCTTGTTCTCTATGGCCTCCTCTATCGTCAATATTTTCCATTCTGCCCCCTCTACTCCTGTTGATTTTGCTCTCCAAGTCCTGTGGGATTGGGAGTTATGGATTTTCGCTCAGACATTTACTTCGCACAAACCCCGCCCCCCAGTGGGCGGAGTCCGGTCCTACTACCCACCGTAAGTGTTCCCATCCTGACGCCTATACTCCTGCCAAGTTTGATATCCTGCCACCCACCATATGTGTTTTCATCCTGCCGCCTGTGCTCCTACGAAATTTGAACGTCCTAGGTCCACGGGGACAGGAGTTATNTGCCACCCATCATATGTGTTCCCATCCTGCCGCCTGTGCTCCTACCAAATTTGAACGTCCTAGGTTCACGGGGACAGGAGTTATGAATTTCCGTACAAACAGACAAACAGACAGACGGACAGATGGACGGACAGACAGACGCGAGCGCTTTATATAAAGTAAGGATAAGTATTCCCATCATTTCCCACGTACTCCTTCCGGACTTAAGCGCTCTAGCCTCACATTGGTGTCTTTTGCGCATGCCCCGACACCGTGGGGGTCATGTCACCCCCCATAGAATAGGGGTTATGAATTTTCTCACAAACAGTTATCTCGCGCAAACCACGTTTCTTGTGGGCGGAGTCCGCTCATGTCACCCATGAAACTTATTGCTTCGAGGAGAACGTGACGCATGGAAGGAGTGTTGGACAGCTCCTACAACGCTTCAACGTTTTAGAACTCCTTTACGTTGGCGTGAACGCCGAGTAAGCTCTTTCTGGAGCCGCCTTTTCTTGGCCATTTTTTGACGTGAACTGTGCCTTTGAGTGAAAATGGAAATGGAATGGGGGAGGGTGGAGGCGCGCATCCTACTATATAAGACATACAATGCGCTGAGTGTTCTGTTGGTTTGACTGTGTGTGTGTATTGTGGGCGTGTGTGCATGTTTGACAGGACATTGTAACTCCTATTCCGGTGAACCTATAGTGTTCAAATCTGGTGGAAATACGGATTCAGGACAAGAACACTTATGGTAGATTGCAGGAACGGGTCACATGGGCAGGATGCACGAAATAAATGTCCTGTTCTCTTGTACCTGAAGCGTTCGAAGGAGGAAAGGTTTGGTAGGGGTGAAGGCGGCAATAAAGGAACACTGATGGTAGGTGATGGGAGAAGATAATATTCTGTAGAAGTTGAGCGTGAGTTAAAAGCACACCGTAAATGTTTGACGATAGGAACCATAGTAACTGCTAGACGAAGAGCTATAGAAGCCCTTCTTCAACTCCCTTCGCATAAACAGTGGAGATTTGAAACTTCAGAAGGTGGTGCGTTAAGTGAAAAGACCGTAGGTGATTGATAACAAGGACTTATAGGCCCTTCTTGTTGGCATTGAAACCTTGGCCTTTCCATCGGCGATATAGGATGTTACATGGCCGTAGATATCTGTGACTGGGATTGACAAGCAATTGATAAGAGCAGATAACGGGCTTCAGAGAGCAAGAGCCCTTTACCAGTTGAATCGTAATGCCTTAGCTATTCACGATCCACCTTTGACTTTTGGATATGTTTCATTCGATAAAACGGGTGAGTACAGTGGCAGAGATTAGTTAAAGGCATCACATTGTAAGCACATGAAAATTTGGTTCATTACTTGTTATTAGTTTACTGCTCAGCAAGGTTTGTGACGATGGAGGATTACGGGTTCCCCACTTTATGCGACAAACTTGATTTTGATTCTCAATTTATGGTATCGGCTTACGCCAGGCCTACTTCCTTACTTTCACAGAGCAGTCAGAAAAGGCAATAAGGGCAGGGGGGAGACGGTATCGTTTCTTCTCAACTCTGACCTGAGAGTTTGAGTGTTCAGAAGGGGTAGCCGACCTTATCTGTGCTGGGAGTCGGTTCTAGGCACTAGGACATAGCTTCTACCTAGGCCTCAGGAGTGAGGAGCGTTGGGTTGGGGTGAGATGATTACTCGTTCAAAAGCTAGGATGGGGTGTGAGTTGAATATCCAATTGGCTCACTCACCTCGGTGATCCTGAAACTCAAGTCAAAAAACTGTATGTTCTCGGTAAGGAGCGTTCGAAAAAAAGCCAAGTTCCCTCAACTACATTATCACTTCCGATTATTGTATAAACATAGCACGATGCCAGTACAGATCGAAAGCGCATTTATCAATTACCCACTTCGCTTCAAATTACCCGCTTCACTTCGCAGTGCTTACTCTGCTCCATTAACCTACCCACCGAGTAACTGCTTTATATATAAGATAAGAAGGAAATGTTGAATAGAGCTGGGTTGTCCGTATCACTACCTTTATCGTAATCATGAGTTTCACTGACGAACAGACAGACAAACACACAAACCGACATATCGACAAACCAACACCTAGTTACTGCCTTACGACTAAGAGAGATAGAGAAAATAAGTTATATTGATAAGGACATCTGAATGTGTTGAGTACGAATCAGGGCTTCGGTCTCTTGACAGTTAAATCTTTAATGGGTGATCATTATCATGATGAAAAGCAATAGATCGAGACTTCTGGTATTAGGCATAAGCATCGGCGCATACTTAATACCAATTGCACTGATCTTATATCACATACATGATGTCCCAAAATTATGAGCAATAATTCAGAAACTTTGAGGTAGTAATAGTTTGTTAATTTGCCTCCATTTCCTATTATTCAGTTGCGCACGTGGGTTTTCTTGCAACGTGCATGGCTACCTCAAAGGCTTCACCATCTTGAGCATATTGTGAGTGAGGCTCACAGAATGCTCAAGATGGTGAAGCCTCATTCAATGCCATTTACAAGCATTCGCATGCAAGAGGCTGAAAGACGTGATGGAAACTTTTTATCCCGAACAACACCGTACAGCAGTCTACAAAATGACACAGAGAAGCAAAAAGACAAAGTCGGAGTGGGTAAAATTGTCAGTTCTGGCATGGACAGGACTATTAGAACAGCCCGCTTGCTAGTTGATGGGGATCCTGAGTGACCCCTGAGAAGGGAGGCCACTGAGCAGGAATCAAGAAAGTTGTCGATTTGGCGTATTGTTAGAAGCTTCATTGCCATAGCTATGGTCTGCATAAAAGCAACATCATTTCCGATCTTGACAGAAGTTGTAGGGCTAAAAAATGCAAAAGGCTGCTAGCTCACTTAAGTGGGGCACGCATAATTTGATCAGTTTCACTGACAAGAAACTTTTCACGACAAATGCAATCTTCAACAAATAAAGCGATGGCGTTCTGGATAGAAACATCGATATTGCAATCTCTCATGCAAAAATTGTTATGAAAACAACAAAAAATGTCTATTGGAGTACGGGCAATGAAAAGAGGTTGGTGGTTTTGTCAGTGCCGGCGTGCATATTAATAAAGTCGTGTACCTAAAGAGCATATTGAAGCGTCGATTCGACTCCACTTTCTAGAACACCCCGCGGTCCTTTTTATCAAAAGGTATTCCAGCGCACAGAGCCGAGCCGAAATCGTTCAGCAATTGTGCCGACGCCAGCTGCCCAACTTCATTAGCCCTCTGCATGGTTCCTGTCTAGAAAAGAACCTGTCAGAATCGCAGTCCCAACTTGAAGTGGTTGTGAGCGAGTTAAGAATGGTTGGGATGAAATGGAGCAAGTGCAACATGCGAGTAAATCGAGAATAGACCTTGGGCCCTTTTCCGTGCCAATGGGTTGTATTTTGGAAAGTGATTGCAGCTTGCTGTTGCACATAATGATCGTGAACGCACATAAAGGTTTATAGTTCAGCTTACAAGCTCCAAATGCATTGCAATTAGGAGATAGGAGGGAATAGGCGCCCATAATTTTGGAACAACCTGCATACCAATTACCGTCTCGTTGATCATCGGTTCGCTCTAGTAGACTCCAGTATCGTATTTGTTATGGACCACCAAATTCGTCAGGCCTTCCTTATCCTAGCGACACGAGAAGACCATTTCCCGATCAGAACTTTTCCAGAAAATCTGAGAAATGAACTGGCCAATGTCCTGCTGCTTGACATCACCACTCAATAATCGCCTTGGTTGTACGGTCATGGCAAAATCGCATAAAGTGCCTTGCTCACCTTGTTTCTGCTTTGTTCGACTACGCTACTGTGTGCCTGATCTACGTTTTCTGACGGAGCTTGGGATTTTGGTTCCTCTCTGCTTGTGCGTGTATCGGGAAGCACATGGCATCTCTTTTCATAACACATTGAATGACGCTGGTTGCATGTTCATCGTGCTTTCTTAAAGTCCATGTGTGCTCGGAGGAATGCGTCAAAGCAGAAAGGATAGTAACGTCGAAAAAGTAACCGCTAGGAAAGATTATTTGTCTTCTTCACTATCCCTTCGATGTTCTTGAGTGCCCACCATAAGCGCATTTGAATATGCTTTTCTTCGAAACTATGTCGTCCATTATGCTGCCTTCTCGACCGAGATACACGTAGCTGAAGCGATCGTACTTTTAAGCGTAAAGGGAGCATCATGAACTGCTCCGTTTCTCATATCTCTTCAAAGTGGACATAACGACATTCTGTACTCTCCGATATTTCAATGGGCCTTGCGATGGGATGTAGTTGATTGTACTGAACTCTGCTTACTCATTTGGCTGTCTTTCATCTGGATTCCCGTCAGGGATGACTCGTATGAGAGGCATATAAATTTCGGAGAGGAGGCAATTTACGCGATGCTGTGGAACAAGACAGACATAAATGCTCAAGAGTTCAGTGTAGTAGTCACATATGATCAATTCCGTTGGCCATAGAGAGGAAATATCTTTTCCGTCAGGACGTCGAAGACAAGTAACCTTGGCCTCGTAGTTGTTGCGAATGTTCTTCCAAGCACTGGTGCCTCGACCGGATCTGCTGCTTTTCTCCCTATAGCATCCTCTTTCACAAACAGGATGGTTCTCACGATCGAACATTAAGGGTAATCTTCCGCGGCTCGTACGACCCCTCAGTTTGTTAAAAAAAAGAAGGGTTCGAACGGACTCGCTAGGTCTTTGCTCACCTATCATTATTGTGAGGATGTTCGATGAGCCAAATGTGCTGCCAAATGTGCAAGCCAATGACAACGCACGTCGAAAATTCGCTTAAGACCCACGTCAAAAGTTCACCGATCCCGATTGGTTCCAGATTACTCATCAGTCCTACTCCCGGAGTGTTCCCCCTTTTAACTACCATGTGCTCCGCCTTTTTGAGCATCTCGTTGTAAAAAAGAAATTCGTAACTTAATGTGATCCAAAAACGGTAGTCAACTACTTCTCTGAGCCACAGCTCCCTCACATCTGAAAAGATGGCATCAGTGTTTGGCTCAAAGGATGAAAAAAGGTTGTTGACTTCTTCGTTAAATATTTTTCCGTAAATCGATTGATATTAAAAAAATTAGAAATGATTTAAAAAAGGTCTTCATATTGTCGCACGACTTATTTGCCAACCTAATACTTGTGCAACTGACTAAAAGCGAATAAAGTGTAATAACTTCCACGTACGGCTTTCTATGAACCTCGGCATAATTGTTCTGTTACTGTTGTTTTCTTTAACTCTTCACGAGGTTGGTATTCAAGCTTTATTAGGCTGACGTTTCTAAATTCCCTCCCACCTCACAAACACCCAAATGTTTCTGGATCGCCTTGGCGCACTGCACCTCAGTGGTTCGTGCGTCATGGAGTCCTTCGATGTAGAAGCCCTTTACACAAATGTCAGCAATGGGTCTGCTATGGAAGCCGTGGTTGAGCTTCTTAGTCAGCACCAAAGCGATATAAATATGCGAGGGCTCTCTATATCCCAACTGATGGCACTTGTAAATGAGTGCCTCAGTTGCAACATTTTCAAGTGGTCGGGGAGATATTTCGCTCAGACTAGAGGCTTAGCTATGGGACAACGATTGGCACCTGTCTTGGCTATAGCATTTATGGCCAAGATTGAAGCGCCTGTACACGAATACCTGCCCTTACTTTACTGCAGGTACATAGACGACTGCTTCATAGTTTGTGCGACACAGAAAGAAATAGATGTGTGTTTTGANAGTCCACTGCCTTAGGGAGTCATCGAATACAAAAGCACAACGGAGACGTTTTTGAAGTTACCGTGGAGGTCGTTGCACAGGAATCGCAATTATGCGCGCGTAAAACCCTCGAGGCATTTTGGATACAAGTCACTGATCCAAAAATGAATCGTAGGGAAGAATGCCTCGCAATCACGTGGGAGCTGCGGCCTTATATAAAGTTGGCCTTCCCATAGAGACTCTGAATGAAGACCTACCCCAGCTGAGACTGGTCGATTATTTCCATCGTCGATTGCTGGTTGGTTTCGAAGAATCCACCAAGCTACGGTGAGTGATTCTCCTTTAATCACCTGCGTGCCCTGGGGGTCTCGAACTTCAGTGCGGGCAGTGGAGACGTTTGGTCGGATAGTCATGAATTGTTGTGATCTTTCTAGGCTCTGAAGAAGGCGACTCTGCCGAAACGTCAGCCTAATAAAGCTTGAATACCAACCTCGTGAAGAGTTAAAGAAAACAACTCAGTAACAGGACGAATAAAGTGTATTCGATAAATTATGTCTAGATAAAGTTTCTAAATTTTGACGCCCATAGTATAAGAAAAATTTGTAGATATGAATTAAAAGAGTGTATTCGACGCTTAATCCGCTCATTTAAGTGTTGATGGCTGAATGGGAGCATGCGTTTAGGTGCAAAATTTGTAAACAACTTGTTTCCTTTACACATCTGTGCTTGTTTCATCATGTTTCAGTTTTTGCATGTATCTCAAATAATGCATTTCGGGCGTTTCATAGTTGAAAACCAAAAAGTCAGATAAACTACCCGCAGAAACGTTCCGTCTGAGGTAAATGCGATTGGCGTGAAGGATAGCCTTAATAAGATCTCAACTCCAACAAGTATCAGAAAATGTCATAAAAGCTCTTACTAGAAGAGAAGCACAGTCATCTGCACTGCGGCAAACGCCTTCGTGGAGCATTGATAGTGCTGGACGACTGAGCTGCGCAAAAATCATGGCGAGGGTGGAAAGCAAACCCACATCTTTTTCTTGGAGAAAGCACTACCAATGCTCCACGAAGGCTGTAGTGCAGACGACTGCCTATTTAAACTGGAACAATCTAAAATGAAACTTTGAGGGCTTATGAGAATTTTTGGAGCACCCGTTTAACGATTCTGGTTCGAAACTCTATCGATATGTCAGGGTCTCCATCCAAACCTCATGGAAGGTTGAAACCGTTCATTGGTAGCGCCCTGCATTGGTTCCATACTTTTGTGGTTTGAATTAAGCACCCGAAAGATCCAATAGCTAGCTTTATTAGATCTTTTGAGCTCCGAGTGCTACTATGTTCTGGGTCATTAGTAGAATTGTCCTTCTTCATTGATGTTCATGCCAGCAATAAGGAATTATTTTGTTTTCTCTCAGAATCCGCGGGCGGTTCTGGTAGAGCAGCTTTACCTCAGACGGATTTGGCACTTCTGGCTGCTGCAGAGAAGATGGGTGGGTACCATTCCTTGACCACTACTTTTTCGTTTTTATTTCTTTATTTCAGACGATTTCAGCCTTAGAGAAAGGTGATTACGATACCTTCGGACCTCCAGGAAAGAACCGTAAGCATAAAAAGAAGGGCAAGTGATGTGGTGGCACGACATAGTTATTTCACCATTCGAAGAATTCAGCGTCATATTAACTAAGCCACTGAGCCATAGTGTCTATGCATTCATGAATCAATAAACATTTCACAGATATCTTCTTCATCTCGTGGTTTTACTGTTCGCATCCGATAGATCTATCTTAAGTGAAACAAAATACCATGTTACATGATCAGTTGCTATGTATAAGATGAACTTCCATTCCCTTTTTGATGCAACATCAATGTCAACAGTGTCCTATAGTCCATGCGCAAAACTGATCTCTAGTAAAGGTAGATATGACTTCCATGTATTATACAAGACCGTATATGCCATATGCACCTACAGCACAATCCCTCTTCAGAATCTCTTCTTCCGTTGCCACGATACCACAAATTTGCAAGCTCTTACCACCGAGTGAACTTCCATAACGGGTAACTAGGCTTCTTTTTTCTTCTTTTAATCCTGTAGATTGTACAGTGAAAACCTCCGAACATCTAATAAGGGATGTTGTCACAAAAAAAAATCTGGAAATGCCATGGAGTTGTAGACTCGCCTTGAAGCCTCACTGTGTGGTAAAAGTATTCCGTGGAACATTCCAAGCAGTAACTTCCTCGTACGGCTTGGGTGTCCCAAAAGTTTTGAGAAAATTTATATGGTTTATTCAACCCAAAAACACTACAACAAAAAAGTGAGATCAGTACTCGAGATAGTGGCCCTTTTTAGCCACGACGTCCCTCCATCGACTGGGCAGAGCACTGATGCCATAGATCTAGAAAGAAGAGAAACGCGACGCGATCCATTCATCTACTGCACTTTTGACCTCCTGACGGTTATGAAATTTTTTCCCTGTGAGGTAAGCTTGTAGTCTCCTCCCGGCGTGGTAGTCGCAAGGGCTAAGGTCAGGTGAATACGGAGGGTGGGGTAGCCAGGTAATCTCAAGGATGTCTAGCTCCTGAGCCGTCGTCCTAGCATGATGTGGTCGAACGTTGTCCATCAAAATCAGAAACTTTCCCTGCATTCGGTGTGAAACCAGGGCTCGAGACACCATCTCCCGCAGTTGTTCGCAGAATACCCTTGCAGTCACAGCAGTAACCTCAGGTAGGACCTCATAATAAAAAAAGCCGGCGGAGCAGAAGAAGGACGAGATCATCTCCTTTTTGACCTGTGCCCCACGCTTTGCAACGGCTTCTGACCTTGTGTCGATTGGTAGCCACTGCAACTCGCTGTGTGGATTTTCATAAGAAGTCCACTTCTCATCCTGAGCGATGATGAAGCTCGCCAAGCCACCGTTCGCTTGCGGTCGAGAAGCTTTCAATACACATCGCCCCGCACCTGACGCTCGCTCTCAGTCATGGTGTGGGGGATAACTGCACTAAGTGCTGCGCGAAAGCGACGTCTGCGTAGGATGTCGTGGATGGTGGAACGGGAAGCAGAAGCCGTCTTCTCCATTTCTCTCAAGCTTTGAGAACGATTGCTTTGGACGTAGGCTAAGAGAAGGTCGATCTTGGTGGAAAGTGGACGCCCGCTCCGTGGCGGTTCGTCGAAGTGAATCTCTCCACTAAAGAAGCGACCGCACCACCTATAGCAGGTAGCAAGAGAAGGTGCAGTACTGCCCGAAGGTGTCTGTCGGACATAATTCAAATAATGATAACTGGCTTCCAAAGATGAAGTGCAATACTGTTCTATTGTTTTGACGAACTACCAAGAGTGCCCTTATCCTGCTCTTTTTTCTATGGCTCTGCTTTGGCGCTTTCTTGCGCAACATGGTGGCGAAATTCAGGACCAAAATTTTCTTAAAACTTTTGGGACACCCTGTATAAACCTCAGCATATTTGCTCTACTACCGAGTTGATTTTTTGACTCTTCACGAAGTTTGTATATAAGCTTTAACACTGCGGCAATTCCATCGAACGTCTAGTTTGTGGAGTTCGTCTGAATCTCGAGTCAGTGTGTTTGGAGGTTTCCCACAGTCTGACTGCGCTCGTCCGATCTTCGAAATGGGCCCGTGTTTTTCTTTTCACAGTCAAATTCTAGAGTTGTAATGGAGAAAGTAATGTGCAGTCTGCAGGAACTTAAAGATCGACTCCGTTATAAGCCTATGTGTATAACAGCTCTTTGGTGGCAAACAAGAAAGAAATGGATAATCATTCCTTTAACGCTACATTTTCCAAGCAACAGCAACCACACACTGATTCTGATGCCAATTTTCGGATTTTGCTGACAAAATTTTCAAGATGTTGAGTAGATTCCAATAACAAAAGAATGCATCTAACATTTCACGAGAGTAAACACGTGGTATCAAGGAACGTCGAGACCTGACAAAGCCTCAAGCCATGCTCTCTGTCAATGACAAAGCAGGAGAGTATATAGTGATTCCCAAATTGTGAAATAACAGCGTACCATCTAAGTATCAATTCTCTCTACCGCCCAGCATCTGTCAAGGGATTTCAAACACGGTTTCATAGACTGAACCGGATGTGGGTTTCAATAGCAGGTCAGCAGATTATTCATGTTTTGTGTCACGGCTCAAACTTAAGTCGCATTATTGCCCAGAGTTTTAGCCGCTCATAAAAACACACAACTTTTTGGATGCGGATGATTTAGCTTCAAACAACCCAACTTCCGTGGAAGTGCGTCCTATCATAAACTGCGTGGGCGGCCCTAATGACCGAATTGCGTGGTTTCATAACATGATTTTGGGGCAGTTCTTCATGTTCATACCCTCTCACCTTACACACATCCGAATGTTTCTGAATATCCTTGGCTCACTGCACATCAGTGGCTCATGCGTCATGGAATACTTCGATGTAAAAGATCTCTATACAAACGTCAGCAATGAATCTGCTATGGTCGAGAGTCTTAGTCAGCGCCAAGTTTATATTAAAGGCACAGTTCACGATAGTTTTGAGGTAACCGCTTTCATTCGAAGAGTGGAACTATAGATTGGGAATAGTTCATCGGTAGTGAAGAAAGCGAGAGAATCCGCTGTTTCCGAGAAAAGTACGGCTCTTCAAGAGAAGGGAAGATTGAGTTTGGACGAGATTTCCACGGCGGAAATAGCACGGAAGGGGTATTCGGACGAGATTTCAGTTGTTCAACTGCTCAAAGAGCTAACAACATCAAGCCAGAACTGTGCAGAACTGTCCTTCACTGTCGTTATGGGTCATGATAATTTGTTTGAACTCCTTACATGGGTTCACATGTGATCGGTGCAGTCTCTAAAACGCCGGTGAAACCCGTCCGAGTATACACACGGGCCAATCTTTGAGCCTTTACAACTCCCTAACTAGGCCGTTTCCGACCCAATAGTGCCAGATATTGTATACGCAGGGGCCTCGAATTCATCCTGTGGGGAAATTCGAAAGCCTTTTTCATCGTGATCTGTGCATTGAATACGCTCTCTAATCCCAACTGGGTGGCACTTGTAGGTTACTGGTTCAACTGCAACGCCTTCAGGTGGTTCAGGAGGTATTGCGCACTGACTAGAGGCTTTGTTATGGAACAACGATTAGAACCTATCTTGGGCACAGCATTTATGACCAAAATCAAAGCGTCCACACTTGAATACTTGCCCTTACTTTGCTGCAGAAATATTGATGACTGCTTCATAGTTTGTGCGAAACAGAATGGCATAGGTATGTATTTCAGCATACCGAGCTCGCAATCAGAGCACATCAACTTAACACGGAAAAAACCAACAGAAATCAGCTTTATTCCTCAAACGTTCGAGCGAGGTGTTGGGCGATAAGATTGTTCGAAGTGGTACGGGAACCCAGCAAAACGAATGTCGTCCCTCATTACCACTTAGCTCATCCTTTTTACATAGAACAAGTGGTTGAAAGGAATGTTCCCGCACTGTTGAGAAGCATTGTACTGGGAAGGGTTAGTTAAAAGAGTAATTAAAATGGCGTGCGATATCGCTCTAATGTATGGCCACTGCCATTATTTGACTATGCGAAGTGCTTGTTCTGGCGGCGCGATCCTCAAACATAGTAGTACATCGACTGATGGGAAGATTCTTTTCGTACTACCATTTATCTCTGATGAGGTAAGTGCCACTATTGGGTAGTCTTCAAAGACATCGGGTTTGAAAAATGCGGTTGCTATTGTAAACATACCACCCTCCAATCTAAACAAGCGCCTGTTTCTGGACAGTTATGCGATCGCCTATGTACAACCTCTGCCCGCCTCAGCCTGCAGAGTTGGCAAGGGGGGGGGGGGGGGGGGGGGGGGAGGTGAATCCAAAACGCCTCGAGGGTTTTTCCGATAAGTAGCCGATCCAACAATGGATCATGGAAGAATGCCTCACGCGTGAGCTGCAACCTTATATAAAGTGAGCCTTCCCGCAGAGACTCTGAATGTAAACCTACCTCAGCTGACACTGGTCAATTGGTACCATAGGTTGCTGGAAGCTTTCGAAGAATCCACGAAGCTGTGGTGGGTGGCTCTCCTTCCAATCACATGCATGCTGGGAGTCTCGAACTTCAGTGGCGCAGTGGAGACGTTCGATCGAATAGTCACAAATTGTTTCGATCCATAAGGCTGTGAAGAGAACGATTCCACCGAAACGTTAGCCCGATAAAGCTTACTTACAAACCTCATGAAGAGTTCAAAATATTGACCCAGTAATATAGCAATTCCATGCAGTGCCCGACTACTCACCGCTGCATCCCCATGGACTTTTTCGACATTTTCTTTTGGCAACGTAGGGGAAGTTTCTCGTTGATTCACACCTTCCAATGACACTTTCTCTTTGTAATACAAGAAACTCCATGAAGGAACTCTCCAGAAAAAAAATCGAGAGGTGTTCTTAGAGGCCTGCGGATACGAAACCTCGTCCCTTTGATAAAAAATTCTGATCCTAAGTATCAGCGTGTTCGGAAAGTGGAAGGAGTTTTCTGTGGTACACGTATTTTCAAATTCCACAATTTCTAACAATGATATAGAATGACAACGGTGATATGTATGCATAGATCAGCTCGCTTCCGGCTTTTGAGCGTCGAAATGAGGCATGAACGGAATGGCTTGGAAGAGACCTCAGAGCGAAGTGCTGGGTGCAAGTTTCTGTAGGCTCTGCAGCGGAGTATACGAAACAAGAAGCAGTAAGAGGAGATTATGGGACGACAGTTCAGTCACTATGAGGTTTGAGACAGGGGGGGGGGCGCCTCTGCTATGCGCATACATGTTAGCAGTCCTTCATGAAAATTGTATAAAGACTTCCAAAACAATCCAAAATCTGTATTATTGCACAATTTTCGAAAAATGCTTGCTGAACGGCCTATCACGGGGCGCTAATCTCCCCATTCATGGTTATTACAAGCTCGATGAAATGTATTGTTCTTGTAATGCAGAACGTTGAGAATTGCATTGTAAAAGGCTTCACAAATGCTGTTTATCAGGCTTATCCATTTTCTGAAGTCAGGATAGTGTGGGTTCCTGCGTTAAGGAATATCTCATCCCTCAATTTTCATCAATTCTGCAAGATCGTTAAGGGATGAACATGAAAATGCGCCTTCTGGATATACGGCACAGGCAGTTACTGCACATTCAGTGCGTGCAAAGTTATAATGGGGAGGAGTTATATAAGATAAGGATGGATTTCTAGCAGTGGTTAATCCCGTTTGATGCGCTCACGCATCCGACTTCCATTCAGAACTGTAGTGGCGCATTTAGTGCACATGTAGCCAAGACAGTGACTTGTTGGGGCAAACCGATGGGCATCATAGTACTTTTATCCTCCTAGAGGAGTCCAGGAATATTTGCAGTACGATGATACCGCTCAGGTTGCCCGGCTTGCGCTGGAACCCTACCCACCCTGTGACAAAACTGGAAGTTATATCACCTGTCTTCCTGTTAGTAACCGATAGAGGGTCTCCATTCGCCCTTCGCTAGCCATTGTAGTCCAACGAATCGTCCTCACCCGTGGACCACTATGCATGACATCCTTTCCGTTCAGAGCTCTGGGGGGGGGGGGGGGGGGGGGAAAGTTCAAACATCGCATGAGCGACTTTCTTGGTGTTCGCGTTCAGAAGATTCAATCAGTCCGTCGTTTTCGACGTTGTTAAAGAGTATCTGGAGGCTACCACCCGCAGTCTTGCGACTAGGCTCGGATGTACGTAATCCGAGGTCGGTCAACTCCCTAAAGTCCACGGTTATCGAAAAGTGCTGATTCTTCGGATACCTCACACCTTGCTGGTACGCGGTGAACCCGGATCCCGAGACAATTTCTAACTCCCCGCTCACACTGCGAGACGTCTTAGAAGACTGGTTACTGGGGATGTAAGCATCCTTGATTAACACCGTCTGGCTGTTTGAAGGAGAAAAGCCACCCATGCGGGCGAAATTAAGCGTGCATCCCAAGAACGCTTCTCCTATGGTGCTTCTGATACTCGATGAAAATTCTGTTCTATGGACCGCTCCCGCAGGAGCGCACGATCACCGCTTCCTTTTGGGCCACTCAGCTTCAGAAAGTCGAAAGCTATTCGGGATCGAGAAAATCGGCCTATATCAGCTACAGTGAATTAATGATAAATGCGACCACACCTAGCTAAAGATACTTACCGAAAAATTGGGGAGCTAGCTGGAAAACCGTGCTCGATCCTCCATCTTTTTCCTGACATAGTCCCCTCTTTTATTATTTGTTTCGCCTTCTAAAGGCTTCCTTGACTAAGAAAAACTCCGACGTAGACTAATAAAGGTAATTATAAGGACCAGCAAACTTCAACGGCAGGTGGTTCAGAGAGCGCCACCTCTGCGCTTCTTTTTTTATAGGGGAGCCTATTTGCTTCCTTCCTCAACTAAGCAAGAGAACGCAGACGGAGAACGGAAGAGGGAACGCAGACGTAGCGTCTGGGCAGCTTGTGTTCTCTTCAATTGTTGATGTTAGTAGTGCTCCTGTTTCGTTGTCCATTATTTCTGCTCATGGGCAGAGTGCTAATTTGAGCAATGCATCTAGCAGTGCTCATGCGAGGAACCTCTCATAGCTCGTGGAGTCCAAGTTAGACGCATGATGTCCAAGGTTCCCTTTTGGAAATATTGCAGCTGGTTATTACGCTATTGCTCCGAAAACGAATTTGGGCGTTTTTCTTTCGCAATCGCAGCTGCATTCCGATGTTAAAACGTTTCTCATCTTGGTGTTGCCTAATCTCAAAATCTTAAAAAGGGAGAGGCGTACCCATCTCGCTTTGACAATCTGCCCTTCACAATGTCGCTTTCAAAGAGTCGGTCAAGTATGCCTCGAAATTCTAGTCACGGATGAACATTTTGCTTTTCTTTCAGTCGGGTTTGTCTTTCTGTCAGGTTTATAATAGTTTAGAAAACAGCGTCCTGTAGCGCTTTTGCGGCTTCTTTGTCACTCGAATCTATCAGCGACTAAAGTTCTTACAACGATCAAACGATAAATTTGCGGATTTTAACATGAGTCATATTGACTGGGTCCATGATTCTTCTACTAGCACTGTTTGAATGGAATCATTGCTTTGTTCCGCTTGAGTTATTTCCACCAACTAGTTTCGAAACCTACCAGAGGCGATTCGTATCTGGATCTCGTTTTCTGTAGTTCCAATTCTTTACTCGAACAAGAATATGTGTTGCCACCGGTTTGCAATAGCGATTATGCCAAAGTTGAGGGTCACCTGTTGGCAATGGCGATTATGCCAATAAATATGTACCTCAGTCTCACACTCTGACTATTGCGTCCTGAAAGATTTTGAAGCGGCTGATTGTAGAGCTGTTGGCGAGTACTTTTCTGGGATTGATCAGATGGCCTTTCGCATCCATTGAGTCTGTCAATGGGAATTGAGTTAAGTCTATATCTATTCTGTTCGACGTTATTCAACAGCTTGTTGCTTATCGCAGACTCAAGCATGGTAGGTCACATCTCTCTGCGTATCTGGGGAGGATGAGCTAGCAGTGTGATGAACCTTGGGATATAGCCATTGAAGAGCGGAGCGAGTCTCGTTGTATCTCTCATCGCGCGTTCGATAAAAAGCCAATATGACTATTCCAAAGTTCTAGTCTGATTTGAAAAGCAGGCTAATAAAACAAGGTGTGGATCCAGTTTGCACATTAATATGAGGTCAGAAAAAAAATTACCTCCTCTAGTTACTCTTATTCAGTTATTATAGATGTGACGTTCGCGGTGTATCAATCTATTGGTATTTGTTTCAGATGACGTGACGATTACGATGATTTTATGTGACAATTCGCACCACTTCTACGTTTTTTTCATTACTGTTGGTAATATCCTTTTCATTGAGGGTTCAGTATGCTTGCTTTTCCCAGTGATCCTTGTTGCTATTCATCGTCTGTTGTGCCTACTGAGCGGTGTTACTTGGATCTATTTTTTCCTTCCTGTACACAATAGCTCTTAATTGTACTGCCGTCCACTATATCGTCGATTTATGATCCACATTTCGTAGTTGATGACTTAAACAAGAGTGTGTTGTTCGCGGAAAACTTCCACAGAAACCATCTCACATCGGATCAGAGCCTTTCAGCAGTTCTCACCCCATGCTCCCCGAGTGTGGAGCTATGTGTATGGTTTTAACGTGGTGAGACAAATGAAGCTCTTCCCAATGAACCTGCGTCTACCTCTCTCACCTTTAATTTCGTTACCCTCAATTCCATCAGAACTGTCCTTGAGCGCACCCTTTATCCCCTTGGACATCGTTTTAACAGAATGCAATGAACAGGGTAAAAGACTGTTCAGGTTTATCATGTCAACCCGTAGTATCCATATCAGTTCCTGAAGCACTCTTTTGCGGTGTAGCTGGGCGTCACCTGGTAGACAGTTCCATAATAAAATGAATAACATCATCCTTAATCGTAAGTTCTGTCTGATCGACGTTGCTGTTGTCCCGAAATTCACAAAAAAAAAATCTGACTTTCGTCTCCTTCGTGCTCTCTTTCGATGCGTGGAGAGAGCTGCGAAATTCAGAAAATGAAACCTTAGTGTCGTGATCAGTTGTGATCACCTCGCTCCCTTCGTGGGTTCATGGAAAGATTCCGCCATCAACAACATCGACAAGGAATACAACAATCTCGTCGGACATTTTACTAAGAAAGTGTAGTCTACAATTTGCTAAGGAATGTCTTTCTTCGAAAATTCGCGAGTTGAAACTGAGAGAGCTTGAGGCGACCACCATAGCGAGTTCGAACTTGCGAAACTATGGATCTGCTCACCTATCAACATGGGCAGAATGGATATGTAGGCACTTGAAATTCACCCTCCAAAATTCGAAATGTACTACGTCTGCGAAGAATTGTACACCGCGTGTCCCTTGTAGGATCAATCAGAACATCTAAAAACTTCACGTCTTTCACCAGTTATCGTCGAAGCCCTGGCTAGGCCCTTTACAAGGTATCAGCAAGGTATTTACTGCACGATCTGCTAGCTGTCTGCGATCTGTAAGGTTTTCACAGTCGCCTTCCAGAAGGTTGGCAGAATACCAGCTGAAGGGCAGCCATGCAAGCAAGCAAGGTTTCGAGGGTATAGTGCAATTAATCGTGTCCACATTGCCGCAAGGATCCATTGAACTGTTGCGAGAGAATGACCATTATTTCTGACGTTCATCTTTTTGAAGAGGTGATACAGGTCAATTTTGGTTTCTTGAGGCAAACAGCTTTGTAAAAACAATGCATGACACTCCACAACGATTGGCCTCACTTTTCTCACTACGAACAAAACATAGAGCAAGCTCTTGGTTAAATGATTCGGATCAGACATCAAGTGCATTATGTTTGTTTTTGTACTGCGTGATTCTTGAGAAAGTTCTACCTTACTCTTGATCATATCTGCATGTTACAGAAACGACCAACCAGAAACGAAACATTATGTATATAACTCAATACATATGAGGTAAGGTTGACTGTGTACTGCTTTGCCGAGTATCTGTGAGCTTCAACAGGCTCCAAAGCAGGAGACTGTCCGCACAAATGCAAAAATACTAGAGATTCTAATGGCTTTCCGCGAAAGCATAACGATATGAATCTAATTGACTCCATCTGATACATCTCATTTTCCCAGTTTTCTTGAAGAGTTTCAAAGTAGAATGTTTATTTTTCCAACTTTTGCAGTAAAGTAATTTCATGAACACAGGGTGTTAAATATGCATAGACAAAATAGAATCGGGACATGACCATGTACATACAGAGAAATATTCGAAGATTGTCCTCCCTTCCCGGTGAACCGCTCCGCTCTAGGTTCTAAACGTAGAATACATACAAAACAAGTACTTTCGGGAGGGCAAACTTAGTGTGTTTCAGTTTCTAGTGCATTAATGTGAAGCACCGAGTTGGTTTCGTTCTCCATAGTCACATCTCATTGTCTAATACCCACAGCTGCAAAGAATTGTTAAAATCCCTGCTATGACGTCTGCTGCAATACATCCTTTCCTGATCAGATTCCGATTCTGATGATTGTGAACTTGAAATCTCTGGCTTTGGAAACACTCGTTCACCAGTGCATAAGGCTACCAGCGGAGGTTCACATTCAAGAACGCTGAAATATAAGTAGAAGAGTAATCGTCATTGCAAAGGGCCCACATTTCCTGCGTAGGAGAGAGTGCGAAGAGCAGAGGCAAAAAAGGTGCGCAACAAGTAAAGATCATTGTTGAGGAACCCATTCATGACCAAAAGAATTTCATATAGGAATTGCATTGAATATAGTACAGAGTAGAATATAGTGCAATTGTAGTTGGGGGAGGGGGGGGGNGGGGGGGGGAGAGTGGGGAGAACAAAAAAGTGTTAGTATATCAAGGAATAAATACAGTGTTACGTGTTATCCCGTGCTACACATGGCGCTTTTAACCGCGTCTGAGCAGGGAGGGTGTAACGGGGTGGGCGATTATTCTACATTTTCCACGAGATAGTCGTTGCACAATCTCCTTCGATCCTAAGGTTTAGTTACAAAACTACAGTGTGGGCCAAAATTGTGATTACACAGACATCATATCTCAAAAAGAATAGAAAGTTAAGAGGCAAACCAATTTTAGAAAGCTATTTATCACTTATCTTTTATCAAAGTAGTACATTGAAACTGGGATCTACTGCTTTCTGCTTTCACCCAACCCCAGAGACGACGACGGACGGTATTGACGGTGGTGCGCAGCTAGGGTCGTCGCGTTGATGCCGGCTTTTTGCAGGGCTTCTTTCGAGATCATTTCTCTTCTTGTTTGGGCTAACGGATGTTTTCATGTCCAAGGCTGACCAGACTGAGACATCCTTGGGATTTAGGTCAGGGCACCAGAGTGGTCACTGATCGAAGGTTATGAGGTCAGGGAACCCCTTTCACGAAATTTCTAGACAACTTCTGATCTGCGATCAGGAGCTCCAACTTGACAATATCGCCAGTGTCCTATTATGCACGACGAGATCGAAAAGGTCTCCAAATTAACTTGATTTACAAAAATAATCGGTATTTTTGCCTCGGCCGTGACGCTCGCAAAAGCCATCGCAGAAAGATGGTGGGCTTAGCGCTGTATCACTTCCGTTTCATCAGCTTCATATAAATCTTGTCGCCCTGCTCACTGAGCACCTTTGTATCCGTGAATATATTTTCGTCGGTGAACAGGAATTCTCACGACAGATTTTTCAGTTGCGGCGGGGCAGCTTTGTAGACCGCTGTTGTGATCCAATCTTGTCTTCTCTTAAGCCTGCTCACTGGGGAAGTCACTTTTGATTGTATAAAGGCCTTGTTGTGCAGATGATGTTCCACCATTTCGCGCAGAAAACTTCATGGAATATCCATTCATTTAGCCACCTTGGGCTCAGGATGAATTTGCTGCTACGCAGACGTTTGCCCTGCTTCCTTAACGCTTCCCCTGCATATAACCGCAGGCCTCTCAGGTTTACCACGCCTATCTGCACTCGTTCCAACTTTCGAAAGCATCTTATCGTTGATTGTACCACCTGCCTTGTTACGCTCAGTCGCCTGTAGATGCGTTGTGCCAAAAGTGCCTCGAAATGCAAAGCGACGATTGAGTCACCAGGTAATGATGTTTACATTAATTTCGAAATCTGTCAAAAGTTTAGTACCATTAATTAGACAATAATGTAAAATACCCTGTAAAATGGAAGAAAGCGAACGAGTCGTTATGAACTCAGAAAAAAATTGCTATGAGCGGCGCTGTAATCATAATTTTGGCAAACCCTGTACATACCCGGGCTAAAACCGCATAAGATTGCCGAAACACATCTTCCTATCGATTCAAGATTTCTTGCTATACTAGCACAATTATATGTGTTTCAAACTTATCTACATTTGCACTGAACACAAGATTACGAAACTCACAGAAAATTCACCTCACACATGACACTGCACATTCTGCTACCTTCCTCGTGAATATAGGCAGTTTCAGCGTTCCTTCATGCCTGAGATCAAATACAACAAAATCGCCATCTGATGTGCCCGAGAACAAGTAATATCCCGATCTAAACATGCAGAAATGTAGGCTAGCTTGGAAAGATACAGGAGCTAGAGCATCATAGTAGGCTGTTCAAACCTCAAAGGTGAGAACTGCCAATTTGAAACAAGAGGAATAGCGGACTCTGCATAATAACACTAAACTAAACAGGTCGATAGCAACTGGTGGTAATAAAATGCCAAGAATAATCAACGCCATCCGACTTCTATGTCTCGGCAATTTCGAACAAAATCTGGGGTAGGGTAGAGGGGGTGATGACATACAGTGCGTTTCATAATTATGTATAAGGTCACCCCAGATTTTTGCGATTCTGGAGAAAACAGCCGGAATGGAATTTTTTGGCAAACACTGGAAGAATCCTCGTCACAATGTACCTCCGTACTCAAATTTTGGTCGCAACATCCTTCACCTCAAATTTTTACGAATTTTTTTAAAGAGAGTGTCGGCTTTTGCGCCGTTTCATAATTATAAGGTCACCCTGAGAAAGTAAATGATTTATCAATGTTAATGATTGAAATGATTCAACAGTTAATAATCTAGAGCTCCTCCTTGTGTAAAAGCAATATCAAAGAGCCTCGTGGCGTACTAGAAACTAGGTTTCGAAGATGTTCCTCATCGATTGCTCTCCATGCTTCGATAACTGCCCGTTTCAGCTCTTCTGTGCCCTGGAACTGAAGGTTATTCGCATAAACCTCTTTGACCTACTATGCCCCAGATATGTTCCATCGGATTGAGATCGGGACTGCAGGTTGGCCATGGCAGGACGCTTATTTATTGGCATTGCAGCCACTCATCCGCTGCACGGCTCACATGAATGGAGGCGTTGTCTTGTTGAAAGACATAGCTGAGGTGACGGCGATGGCATAGAAAGGGTACTAGATGATGCTCCAAGACGTTTTGGTAATCCTTTCAATCCATACCGCAGCTCACGACAGGTAGATTCAACACGACATCATTGCAGAATGCACCCCACACCATAGACTTCCTCCACCGAAACTGCGACGGCTGAAGTAGACTGGTTCCTTCCTCAAGTCGGGCCATTATCGCTTGTTTCCGTCAGAACCGCCCAGGTTGAATTTCTTTTCATCCGAAAAGACGACCCGAATAGGAATTATTCAGCTCTATGACGAGATTCTGATGCAGATCTACCTTTGCCCAATCTCTCCCTAGGTTCATCTTTGCAAATCCGGGACGAGCCTCTCTGTGACGATCGGTGATTCGTGGCACCTTCTCCATTGTTTGCCTGGTGATGTTCCCGCATCTTTTCACTGCTCTCCAGACTGTAGTTTTCGACACAGAGAGGTTTAATTCCGATCGGATCTGGTTCAAGGAGGACGTACTGTTGGAAACAGTCCTCAGAATCTTCCGCTCTTCACGGGCAGTAATCTTTCATGGGTGTCCACAGTCGGTGTTATATCTAACGACATGAGGACTCTCTAGAAATCTCCGAATGGACCAAGGGGACCTCTCTATTTGCCTGGAGATGGCTCGATTACTGAGCCCACCCTCATGATGAGCCTTCTCATCAGAGGAAAGCAGATGACCACGAGCCATGTTGACAGTCAGGTTTAGAAATGCCTTTGCTGCATATGCTTACCTTTACGAGTATCTTCAAACACGAAATTTCCTCTCTTTCGTTAATAATTGTTCACTTTCTTAGGGTGACCTTATAATTATGAAACGGTGCAAAAACCAATAAACTGTTCTAAAAAAGTTCAGAAAAATGCAGCTGTGGCTAGAAAACGGATACCTAGGTTATTCGTGCTGGGGAATCCGTTCATGATGCTAGAAAAAATAATTAATGATTCCTTTTTCTGACAGTGCAAAATTTGAGGGTGACCTTATAATTATGAAACGCACTGTAGAAGGCGGTTGGTAAGGGAGGGAAATCACAACTGAAATAAGCTAAAAATGAGGATTTGTATGCAAGAGCTTGCCAAACGACATTTTCTCCCGATTACTCTACCAAGCTAAACGGGATGTGAGAAATGTGGTGGACGTCTGCGTGACTTGATTGATTGTAACAGACGTGTCTAGGAGGAGTTTACCCAAGCTGGCTGCTGCCAACGCGTGTACAGAGTATAAATGCATCTACACGCCAGCATGACTATGGTTTCAAGTAGAAAGCTGCACACATGGTGAGGATTCGAGGAGCTGAAGGTTGTAGTTTCGTATATACGTGAATGTTGCTAAACATCACAACATAATTATTCTTCTGCACAAAAAGAACTCAAAATTGTTTCAAATATTAGTTGTTACAATTAGACGAAATGGAAGTCGCAGAACAAGTGTACAACCTACAAATAGAAAAAGATACCTTTCTACATCGAAGCAAGTCTTCTGGTTTGTTGTGTAAGGGCGTAGCATCCTGAACATAATATCGCCTGGCTTCCTCATATCGTAGCAGAGTATTTCGCCACTCTAAATCGCCGAACATCTCTTTCTTTTACGCATCCTGCAGCGCAACTATTGGAACATTAATGTAATGTGTTGGTGTTAGAGCAGTACTGAGATAAAATATACCCCTCACCTACGAATAGCTCGTACGCTTTTTTCATAGTAGCTATACGTACTAGCTGCAGAAGTTTACTTTCACTAATACCCGCGCTGAAAAAGGGAGCTATGCTCCAAGAATTTCCCGTGAATGCTTACACATGGTACATGGTGGCAATTCATGATGAGACATAAACCCCGCAAGTGGTTTTGAGAGGTGATTCCAAAACTTCCTCCCAAATCTGCGTAACCAGTCTTGAAACAAAGGTACGAATTTGTCTGCCTCTGTGTTATACACTGTGCCTCTGTGTTACACACTGTGCCGAACAGACAACGAACAGAATAGTTACTGCGCTGTGCAACGGTGACGCATTTTGTAAAGCCATGGAATTCCAAGTCCTTGATACATGTATTTTGTTGAAAGTCGATTTATCTTAAGTGTAGTCTACCAAAGGCGATTCCAGTTCAATTCTAGTGGCCGATATCTTAGGTAATGACAAGATATTTTTCGTTTTTTGCTGTTCCTGACCAGAATTTTCACAAGGCCTGGCGCTGTATAAATCCTTCGTTTTCACTAGATTGCTATTTTATTCAGTTTTTTTCTAAATGAATCTTCTCTTCTTTTGGAGTTTTTTGGCCTACTCAAGTTACAACAACTGGCGATTCCCGACCTCTCACGCGGAGCCAACGGAGCAAGGAAGAGCCGTTTCAGAGCTCCACAAAAGTTGAAGCAAACTGTTTGTGGAGTTGGACAGTAAACCCCAGTTGTATGACTGGCTCAGTCGCTGAAAGCATTACTGCTAAGCCCGGCACAGTGTCAGGACGAACTCTGATCGAACGGTCATCTCAGGCAATGGATGCGGAAAGCTTATTAATCACAGAAAGCAAGCAGGATGCAGGGCAGAAGCACATAGAACGGTAGAGGATAGTCACTGAATTGGTGGACCGCAAAAAAGGGGTGATTTCCAGCTCACGTCCAACGGCTGCACCCACCATGGCCAAATTCGTGACAGACTCCTTGCGCTACTGTCAGGGTTTGTACTGGACCACGACAACGACTGTATTTTCAAAGTATGGTACAATAGGTATGAAGACCTGGCCATACATTGGATGAGGCAGCCAGAGCCCACCTAAGCGTCTGTAAGCTCGACGCTGTCACATGAGCTCGTTTCACAAATCGAATCCGGGCATGAGATGAATAATAAGAGGACACCTTGTAAAGCTGAAAGTTCTGTACCGGAACAATAGGCCTTTTCTGCTGTGTTAGATCTACCTATAAACCCAATGCTTCAGAAGTCTTGGCGACTACGAAGAACTGGTATTTCAGTGCCACGCCATGGTCGAGTCCAATTTAGTCAGTCTTGAGCAAATGGAAGACATAATTCAAAAACGTGGACTACGACCAACGCCACGCAGTAACAACACTATTGACTGCTTTCAGACTTCGACGATTCTACCAGCGTGCGTTTCGCAGGTGCGAGCAAGCGAGCGTGTTGCGACGGCGGCTCTAGCCAACACTGTGACAGCACTGGGGGTTCCGATTGATACCTAAAATCGAGAATGAGTAGTTTGTGTGCATTTTGAGTGTCGAACGCCGTTTTTGTAGTGTGTGAGCGTCGAGCATAATTCACAAAAACTCGATTTGCGGTATCCGTCGGTACCACAAGACTTGCCATAAGTCTGAAGGCAGCCATTGACATCCATAAGTTGGCCTGAACAGTGGCTCGCCATTACCGTGCTTTACTGAGGAACAATCTTGATCAAAGAACTGTCCATACCTGTACAAGCATGTCCGAACCACGGAAACTCCGAACCAAGCAATGACTGTGCAAGGACGTCACAACGCAGAAGAAACAGTAATTGAGACGAAGGGGTAAAACAGCACACCAAACAACATCTTGTTCGACTGAACGCATGTCGACGCCGCTTCTCTATGCTATCTACCGCCCGACAGAATCTGTTGGGAAGACGATACGCATGCATTTTGATCCAAGCGCTGGTGTCACTGGCTGAGCGACGTTGACTGAATCGCTGCCGGTTATCTTAACTTCGATCGCATCTGATTTTGCTAAAATATGCAAACAGCAAGCCAATTAAGGGTCGAGAAAAATATGACTGCTTTTTCGTCATAAATGGTCTTTGGAAACGTTACACCAGCTACGCTACTAACACACCATCACTATGTCTCGACCAGCTCACTCAAAACCTTTGTTCCCAAAAGAATAACCTTTGTTCTGCCACTTAGGCGAGGGCTCCATCTGCAACGAAAACTCTTTGTCTCCGAGCACCTTGAGCTACGCTCTCACAGAACATTCAAAAAAGGAACTCCTCACAGTCTTCACACCAGGACTAGACCACTACGTCAAATCAAAGAACAAGTTCATTGCCATAACTTATGCCAAGCCTCTGTCGAAAGGCCCGTGCTGTCCCGTGCTCTGCCATGATCTCGACGTAGCCCGACAACTTGGTATATGTACAAGATCTACTGTTGATCAATTACTAAGAATGAGTCGTTTCGTCATCGTCGCACATAATGAAACACATATGGCTTTGCGCAGACTACTCAACAGGACTAAATGATGATTTTGATCAACACCAGCAGCCCCTCCCCACTCCCGAATATTTTTTCAAAACTGAGCGGAGGACGCTTAGTTACACAAATTGTCCTTGCTGGAACATATTGGCAACTGGAAGTGGACGACGACTTTGAACATCTACTGACAATCAATACCCACAAAGGACTCTACGTTCCAATCGACTATTCAAAGTGAAGCCTGCTATAGCTATTCTAGACCAATTAATCTTCTTCAAGGGTTTGATGGAAATGCTGCCTACTCGAGAACATCCTCGTCACCAGCACCATCGGCGTACATTACACTAGGTACACATTACCAGATCCCCATCTCGGTCATTCTTCTTTTGGAGAGCTTTCTATTGACCTGATGGTACTTTCGCAGCATCGTTGGAGCGGTCCTGTCCAACGCTGTAGATTTCAGAGCTCGCTCAAGTTCAGAGCAATTGGGCCCGTTTACATAACTGTTCTGGTATATGGCCTCCCACCAGTAGCTTGCTAGGCCTTGAAGGAAAAGGGGCTTGGGTATAATTCGAGAAGCCACCAACACTACCCCGAGATGGACAAAGGGCCTCTTTGTTAGGGACGACCTCGGACCGCCTATTGATCATTTTTCGTTGACTGGCATTAAGCTTTCAGCTGAGCCATTGTGCAGAATAACAAGACCCGCCACATGAGATCATGCGACGCCATGTCCTCGTCAATAACCAATTGAAAGTCCTTTAGTAAGAGAGACCCCTCAGTGAAGGATTTCTAGTGAGAGATCTTTCTCACTGGAGGAGATTCGTGAAATTGTTACTCACCACCTCTGTATCAAATATTGTGTAAAAGTTCGTGCTTTATGTATATACCACCCAAATCGTCCGACTAGCGACGGGCTTCCCGCTTTCTCATGACAAAGTTGTAGTCATTGGCTAATGCGTTATTGCTCTTTGGAACAAAAGATACTCTTCTGAACATGAAATTCGACTCATGACAGTGCAAGTGCTATTCAGCATGTCCTTATGTTTATTCCTATGATCAGAAGTCTCGACCTGTCGCTCCTCATCTAGAAAAAATCACCCGTTGAAGATTCAGCTCTTACTCGACCACGCCTTAAGTGGTACACAAGTATTATCGAGTGATTACAACACACCTCTTAATCAGGTATTATTATCAATGAAATTTTTTCTCCAAGGATATGTGTACCATTGAAGTCATCACAAGAAGAAGTGCGGCGGCCAGCGCGAGGCCTTTTTTTCTGTTCTCGCTATATTCCCAATCTTCCCTGGACATACCTAAATTCCCCATCTTTACTTCTTTGTCTACTTGACTCAGTTACTCCATCAATGGAGTCTTAAAATTGCTGTTGTGGAATTTTTGATTAAACTCTATCTTTCTCAGTTTCACTTCGATCGTTGTTTTCGGAGTGGTTCCGAGGTGGTCTCGTTGGTGGTTTCGATCGATTGTTTTGTGCGGTCTGTTCAATTGATCTTGGCGCCAAAGGAAGACTGTGTTAGCAAAAGAAACTATGAGTAAATCCAGTGGATCTGAGGCTACTCAACAAGTGGAGTCCAACCAAGATTCAAGTGCGGATTCGTTGGATGTTGATTATGGTAGACTATCAGTCATCAGTCAACTAGTAAGAGTAGTCTTAGAGCACAACACTGATCCACTTATCGAGAGGATACTGCTGGTGCTTGCCGAGAAAATTTCAAAGGATGCGGCTGAGTTTGTAGAAGCCGATAGCTGGTCAAAAAGTGTTGTTATTAGTGGTGTTGAGAAGGCTGCACCCGGGCACCCAGAGTATTTCTAATCAATACACTAATATGCTTTGTAAGCTCCAACAACTTACTAACAATTACCAGGAGTACGCCATTCTATAAGGATGTCAATGTCAAGTTGAAGAGAGGGTTCTGGCAGAGCGACACCTTATCGCTCGAGAACCTCATGCCGTCGGCCGCTTACATCACTTCCGCTTTGCGGACGTCGTTGCTCATAACACCGAGTATAGAGCAGGCGCAATGGCGGTTGTAGACAGGAGTGCGTTACAGTCGATCACATCCACACTGTTACAAGACTCACTGGATTATTCTAAGTATCTAAGATGCCGTTATGTCTGAAATACATCGATCCGAAGAAGGCCTTTGATACCGTCGAGACAGAAGAGCGATGCTTCGAGCATAGGGCAACCAGGATGTTCCCTCTCAATACATAAGGATGTTTCGTGAGCTCCACGACATCACAACGACAAAAATTTCGCCATTCTACAAGGAAGGCATAGTCAACGTGAAAAGGGGGTATCGGCAGGGGGATACCGTTTCACCCAGACTTTTCAGGATCCCATCAAAAAATCACGCGTCATTTGAAATGGGAACATTTGGAGTGAAGGTCGACGACCGCTATTTACATCACCTCCGCTCTGCAGACAACATCGTGCTTATAACACCGAACATCAAGCAGGAGGAGCGAGTGCAAGCCGAATTGGACAATGCTTGTGGAAAGATTGGCTTGAGACTGAACCTGATGAGGACAATGTTCACGTGAAACGGATTGGCACCTGATGCTCTCTTTACGATGAATAGAGCGTATATCACCGAATGCTCCAGGTACGTGTATCTACAGGGTGAGGCAAAAGTTCTGGCAAATGCTCGTTTCAGGCCTTCCATAGGAAATGGAGCCTTTTATCTCGACAGGGTCTGTGCCAGTTTCTGCAAGTCTTCTATACATTCCACGATTTGGCCTTTCTTAAATATGCCATTTTACGGAATGGTGACAAGCAGAAGCCAATGAGCCCCATGCTGCACCTCCATCAGGCTGGATGCACTGCAAAGACCATCGCCAAGCAGCTCCAGATTCCCTTAAGAACCGCGTACAACAACATCAACAGGTACAAGGCGACAGGAACTATGGAGGGCAAGCCTAGAAGTAGAGAACCGAAGAGTGCAACAACAAGGGAAACGTGAAAATCATTCGAGAGAAAATCAGGGTGCGAATGCCAGCCAGTACAACATGAGAGCCATAATTTTATTCCCACTTTACAGTATTCTTTTCAGCATCAATTGTACCTCTCCACTATGAAATGAATCTGTTCATATTTCCCACTTGAGAAAAACAAAACATTCCAGTAGTAGCATAATGATAGCAATTTCTTTTGTAATAAATAGGTTTCTTCCTCTGACGTGTATTCTTCGTGTCCCAATTCTTGGTCTATCATTTTACGTACGCAAGGAACTTAACCACGCTCAAAACCTTGCGTCTCAATTTCTCTTGCACGTATGCATGTAAAAAATGTTTCCGGACCTAGTTGAAGCCCAAGCCTCCGCAAGAACATTTCACTCTATGTTGAGAAATATTCGGCTTTTCGTTCCTTTACAGCTACTGATGTTTCCTCATGATCGACAAATACGGGTAACGCTTAAGTGCTTGACTAATCAATTCCCGAAAACTAGAGAAGGAAAAGACATTCTTAACAACATAATTATAGAAACACAGTTCACAGTGCATGTACATGATAAGTGCATGTTACTTGAGCCTATCATGCAAGAAGATTTACAAAGTATATCAGATGACCTGATAGGTCGAACACAGTACGCATGATGCAAAATGACTTTACATGGTAGCAAAAAGGCAGGATTGCAAAGTGGAAGTACTAAAAGAAAAAATTGATCCACCTTCCGTGGTGCCACGTATAATCGCAGGCCATCATACGAATAATGCATGTCGGTTATAGCTGTTGATTCGGTTGAGAACAGACATTCCAGTGAATTGCTGCGATCGGAATAGAAGCCAACTAGATCAATAGAAATGAAAAAAGGATTTGGATAAATCAATTCAATAAATCAATTCAGGATGAAACGTTGACAGTAAAAGATAGTTTCATAAACATTCGAGTTTCTACAACCTGAGCCCTTCCACTGTTGCGATAACTGGTGCTAAGTGTCGTCAATAGACCAACTGACGAATAATTACACATTTAATTACTATACGTCTACCTCTTATTTTATCATAACTGTTACTCGAACAGCTGACTTAACTTCCTGGTTTACACTATCAGATTCACGATTCAAGAAAATAATACCCATAATTTCGAAAAGGGATTTCTTCGAATTTTCCTCAAAACAAGAACTACTTTAGATTCCGAGCGTTCCGCTTTATACGTCTCACCCCACTGAACGGCCTGAAAAACCCGCTGCAACGAATACATGTGTTTTCATGCCAAACAGCGTAAGAGTGTCTTGGCGCTATTTTACATAGTTCTCGGCTATCTACGAATGAAAAGGCCCATACACGCTCTCCGCGCGACGATGGAGTCAGCACTCGACTCGTCAGATCACCAAGCAAATCGGCAGGAGCCACTGTGATCTCCACTACTACTTCAAAAATCGAGGGAGAAAGCTTTGCAAGAGATGAATGGCGAATTTGGACGCAAGGTTCCAACAGTAGCCGCAGTGTCAATCAAATCCTGGCTGACCTGAGGCCACCTTTCAGACATCGGTGCATTTCATGTTGCAGAGTAATTTTGTGGATTCCGATAATCTTTCCCGACAAGAGGAAGTTCACCTCTGAGGGGCTAGGAGGTGTAAGAAAGAAAAGATCTGTTACGATGTACATATGTATGCGTATATATGTATATTGTAGTGTGCATATGTATATAAGTATACGTATACTCATATATGCACATGTGTACACGTGTATATGTGAACGTGTGCGTATTGTATTGTATTATATGTGCATGTGTGTGTGCGTGAATCCTGAGGAAATGAGGAACTGCGACAATTGTCACAGGGACAGTCTCGCGTTCGAAGGAGTCTGACAGGCATACGGTTGTATGATACGAGAAGCAGGGTCTATTTCAGCGGCCCCTTTGACCTTTGAAAGCTTTCTGGAAAGAGCCGATTCCTTCCTGAAACCTGTCAAAAATTTGCATGTTTTGCTGTACACCTCTACATCTTGAGCGAAGGAAAGATTCCTCTCAAATGGGTAAAAGCTCAGTGGTTTTTTATCGGCTGAAAGAAGCTCCGAACTGCGAATCGTGCCCAGCTTTCCCTCAAAACGAATAGTTCGTTCTTCATACAGGCTACAGTAAAACAACGGCTTCCACCTTCTATCGGCTTCTGTACATGCCTCGGCATGCCTCTCCCCCAAGCTCCCAGATCCCATCTGTTTTCGTGAACGTTTGAAGCACAGCATGTACTTGTTAGCTGCTACCCCACTAAAATGAGAGAAGCCCACTGTTGCCAGGGTGTCATCCGGAGCCCGATATCGCGAAACATCTCTCACCACGACTATTAACGTCACGTTCTAAAGGGAATAATCCATTTGGTTAAGCGACTACGTCCGCCGACATGGAGCCGAGCATCATACTGTTGAATCCGTGCAAGGCAGGAAATGGATGTGACTATTGCACTACCTGAACATACCTAACGCTTCTACGGGCGAGTGTCTCGACGACACGAAGAGGTTGAATGTAGCTCTTATGGGCTACAAGCCCCGCCGTTCGTTCTGGGCTCAATACGGTCCCTTGAGATGCTTCCCCTTCCCTGTGGAACCGTTTTCTTCAATGGGCTCACCGCAACAATCTGACGACTGAATTGTCCAAAGTATCTGCATAAAAGGTATTGCATAAATTGATCTTTATTCCTACCTTTTTATTTTCATGAAAGCAGGAAGTACAATGGTTAAGTTGAGTTAAGAGAGGCCAGAGAAGAAAAAGGATTGTTCTTCTTTGGCCTAGAATTCCTATTACAGTGTGCAGCTAAACTTGCAGTTTTCAGATCGCTGAGATGAGAGTCGAACGAAAAAGGGTGAAGTGGTCGTTCGAACAATCTTGTACCGCCTGGTCGGCCAACTTTGGGCTCAGTGGCTGAGCGTCGTTCATTCGCCGCTTACGGTGATACATTACATTCTCTACAGCAGTCTTCATTCCTCGTAGTTGTCTAAGAAACAAAAAATCTGACTCAGCTAGTTGTGTGTTGTAACTCCTTGAACTGTACAAGAAACACCGTTACCATCAACTACACATGAAGAGTGAACTATCGAATCTAAGAGAGCTTTATTTCTTTTCCACTGTCGACCACGGTTGTGTGCACTTAATCAGTAATTCCAGGAAGCGATAATCAACAAGTGACTCACCGCTGCCTCCATATGTTGCCACTGCATATATTCCATCGAATGATTTGTTCATTGCAATACACGAGACTATGGATTTCTGGCCACCAGTTCCCTTTTCTGCAATGGCCACGTAACGTATTCTCCCAAACGTGAAAGCAAATTTAATTAATTCATATGATAGCGGTGTTTCCAGGTAGTAACGTTGTGACCGAGCGTGCTGTTGAGTTTTCAAGTTCTCATGCATGACTTATACCCATTTTCTACCAACCAGCAAGTTAGTTCCGTTCTTCCAACTTCATTTGATTTAACTAACATCGCGACCGACGCAACGAGTATAGGGAGGACAAAAAGACAAATGAGCGTGAAAATGAAGTCCCTTCAATGCGCAAGAGCGATCAATCAGCCGATCGTAGAGTGGTGAGAGAATTTTACCATCACTCTGTTATGCTTTGTTATTGCTCTTGCTGCTGCTGTTATTCTTCTGATTTTCTGTCGTTCAAGAATGAAAAGAGGTGAGCCTTTTTTGGTGCTAATCGTATCGTTGCAAATTTGTTAGTGATTTTGGATGTTTCAGTTAGGATCACTTTGCTTTTTGTTTCTTTTAACAGCAATTTCTTCGGTACGATATATTGAGTTGTTCTTGATAAATGTCAATAACACTCTTACAAGGAAAGGATACCAGATCGCAGTGGCCATTCAAGATGAGATGTATACCGACGTAGATAGTTTCAAACGCTAACCTCAAATCTGGGTTTCAAATCTGCGAAACGATTCTGGGAACAAAGTTACGGGCCCCCTTCCCCAGGTGTCATGCTTACTTTGTTGCTTTTATAAAAGAACCAAGCTGTGCTTAAACATGAACAAATGGCGCAGTTGGGAGGACGACGGACTGGTAGGTGTAATACGGAGGTTCGAATCCTTGACACGTCTGCTTGTTTTGCTTTTTCATGAAAAATGTTCTGAACTCTTGCAATACCCTTTCACACATCATACACACTACCTACTGCCCTCCCTCACTTTTATGGAACACAAGAAATTGTAATACAGGTATATTTTTTCGTCGGTTCTACAGACCGAATAATGAGGGTAGCACATAGAACGCATCCGCTCCCGGCATCTAAAGTCAGGGCCAATACAACCCACATGATGAGCAAGGAGTTTAGGCTTAATGGGGTCAGATCAAGCGTTGCTCAAGAGGTTTGGCTTCAACCCTACTTGTCGTCGACTCATGGAGCTCGTTAAGGAACCATGAGGCTACTCAGATTGCTTTGCCAACTATCAAGGAGGTGAAAGTGCCCAACATTCCATCTGACACAGCTTCTCAAGTTGCGAATTTCGATGTATTTTTCTCTCACTACTTGAAGCCATATACAAGTGTACTGTCCCTTCAGTAGTTGTTCATGATCTGGCCTTCCACGTTAGCAACCGCAACTCCAACACAACTATCTCACTAGTGTAGTGTTGAGTGAGCACCTGGATTCAAGGAGTTTCTTCCTTACTCATGGTTTGCATTAGGGTACCTGGATAGGGACCTGGGAGAATTTGGAGTTCCTGTGGGATGTCGTAGAAGGGAATTGTGAGAGTTACGGGTGGGTGAACTTTCTTTCATGCGTTGCTCACATTGTGAGAAGCTTTTCTGCTCCAATGACTTTGTGTTAGATTATCATACCTGTTCATAAAATGCTCACCTATAGTTAAGATGGTAATTTTGCATAAAAATGAAACTGAATTGCACCAGCTCACTTCTACCCATAAAGAGGCATCACTTCGTTCGAAAGCGCTTCAGCCTGACGAGTCATCCGACAGCCCTCTTTTGGAGGTGTATAGAGCTATTGTTTTCTTAACCACATCTTGAGTGCCGGGAGCGGAAGCGTTCTATGTGCACCCCTCATTATTCGGTCTGCAGAACCGACGAAAAAATATAATTGTATTACCATTTCTTGTGTTCCATAAATATGAGGGAGGGCTGTAGGTAGTGCGTATGATGTTAAAAGGGTATTGCAAGAGTTCAGAACAATTTTTTATGAAAAAGCAAAACAAGCGGACGTGTCAAGAACTCGAACCTCCGTGTCATGGCTAGCAGTCCGTCGTCCTCCCAACTGCGCCATTTGTTCATGTTTAAGCACAGCTTGGTTCTCTTATAAAAGCAACAAAGTAAGCATAACACCTGGGGAAGGGGAGCCCGTAACTTTGTTCCCAGAACCGTTTCGCAGATTTGGAACCCAGACTTGAGATCAGCGTTCGAAACTACCTACGTCGGTATACATCTCATCTTGAATGGTAACTGCGACCTGGTATCCTTTTGATAGACATTGAATTGAAGTATGCTGACCCTATTAAAATCATTTTTGCATGCATAGCTTGCCGCACGCAATTGAACACATTACAGCCAGCTCGCCCAAAAACCTTTTTCACGCAATTTTCCCAGAAACTGTCTGAAACTGATCCAAGTCTCTGTTTTTCTACTTTTTTGAGCCATGGTATTTCCTCAGTCACGCCTATTCTCGCGCTTCCTTCGTCTTTTTTTGCACTGTTTTGGACAATCACTTCACTATCCGTCGGAAGCCGGATGCCCAAAAATTGTCGTAATTCGGGCCTTTAATGAGCCGTCCACAAGAAAGATAATCAAGAAATGTGAAGTAATTCAAAAGCAGAATTATAAGGCTTTAAGGAATAAACTATGAGAAAACGGGTTACAGATGTCAACAAATTTTTTTTTTTGCCAAGAGAATCAGGCGGAGAAGCGTTCTCTGGGCGCTGTGTCCACCAGTAGGAGGAGAGCCTATTCACTCATCCGTACTTTCCTACGGAGAGCTTTCTTTGAAGAGTGGATATGTGAAAGGGATTTTGAGGCGAAGATGAATCAGAGAGAGAATTTTCATCTTATTACAAAGAATTCATACTTTGAACCCTGATGAACGAAGAGAGAAGGAATGCAATATGAGGTGAGAATGTGTTGTAACTCGGTATTGATTGCTAGTGGTTGATCCGTTCGAATACTCTGAGAGAAGCCCTGAACCACAATGTCAATAATACAGACAGAACCTCTAAAACTTTGAATTGATAAAGAATCATCCTAGTTTATATAATTCGCAAATGTGTCTGTTGTTGTGTCGGTGTGTTTGTGTGTTTGTGTATGTGTTGGTGTGTTTGTTTGTTTCTGTGTGTGTGTCGGTGTGTGTGTCTGACCGGAAAGTCATAACTTCTGTCCCCGTGGATCTTAACCCATTGACGACCGCGTGGCCCGTATACGAGCCACGCCTTGTCGTGCTCCTGGGACCACAGTATTATTTTGTATGTATAACATTCATTTTCGATTTTTTGACCCTTTCAAGTATCAAGCAGGTTTACGACCTACTATAGAATCTTGACGCGCAGTGGTCCGTGAAACGTTTACTTCTGACTTTAGTAATAAGAGAAAACAAAGTTACTCCCGACGGCATTGGTAAAGGAAGAAAACCAAAGGCTGTAAAAAAGGTTGTAAAAAGGTGCAAAAAGGATGTAAAGGGACTTTGCTGGGTAACCGATGATTTGAAACATGCCATTCTCACCTGTATCCTCGTGTCTAGACAGAATCGCATTTTGAAATGATTTGGTAAAAACTCTCACCTCTCTTCGAACAATCAGAAACAACATTAGATGTCATAACGTAGCTCTAGATAGTGCGTATGACTTGTAACCTTTACATACCACATTTAAAAAACTTTTTTGTCGGCTGGAAATGCTTACGAAAAAAATTACTTGCTTCTGGGACCGTGTGACCCGCCAGCGGGCCACAGCAGCAGCCCGCGAAAAGCGCGCTCGGTCCCACACGCCAGACACGCTAAAAACGCGCGGTCGCCAATGGGTTAATCGCTCGAACTTGGTAAAAGTACAGGCGGCAGGATGCGAATACTTATGGTGGGGGGGGGGCAGGACCTGAACCCGCCCACAGTGGGTGGGGTTGGAGCGGAAAACCATAACTCCTGTCCCGTGGACCTAGAGTGCTCAAATTCGGTAGGGTTACAGGCGGCAGGATGGGAATCTTTGCGGTGGGTGTCACGCCCTCAAGGGCAGGGCTTGCAGAGAAATGTCAAAATGGACCTAGAGCGGCTTGGCAGAAAAACGGGAGGCAGGATAGGTACACTGATGATAGGTTGCAGGACTAAACTCCGCCCCGAAGGGCGGGGCGTGAATAGATACTGTTCGTTCGGACCAGACCGTTGAAACTTGAAGGCACAAGGAGTTGGGTGGAAACATTGATGGTAGCTAACATAGTAGCCTCAGCCGCGATGAAGTCTCTGAATAATTTTTTTCTCTGAATAATCGCCTTTGTGATATTATACGATGTTCTATTCGGACACAGCGAAGCTGGCTTACAGAAAAAATCGCTCCAAATCCGGAGCTAATATTGAGGGTGTAGAGCTTTCAAAGAAAAAAGAGAATCCGAAGTGTTATTTACGCACAGCAAATTTCTCACAGGAAGGAGGAGCGCCCGACGTAGCCGGGCGAACACATAAGAAACAGGGAAGCCCGGCTTTAGCCGGGCGGCCCGACTGGTACTATATATAATTCGTTGAGTGTGTCTGTTGGATTGCCGGTGTGTGTGTTTGACCGGATATTCATAAATTCCCTTATACGTGGAGCGTTCAAATAGCAAAGGATACAGGTCGCAAATGGTGACGCGGCGGTAGGTGACAGAAATTGATAACAACTGATAGGACCTGATAAAAGGGAGGCGAGAGCGCAATTCTGTGTTAATGGTGGAGCCTCTGCACTTTAGAAGGTGAAGTGGGATTAGAGGGGACCGTAGATGTTCGTTGATGGTTGATGAAAACGAGCCGATAACGAGCCATAAAAGGCGAGAACCACTAGCTCATAATGCCCTTCGTAATAACAAAGGAGCTTCAGCCTTTAGGTGGTGCGAGATATGAAGGGACCGTAGGTGATTGATGACAAGTATCAGTATTGAGTGGTAAAGGCTGGCAGGTAGCCATGGAAGACAAGAGCCATTGGGTCTGAAATGCCTTTCGTGTCGACAATGGGATCTTGTCCCTGACACTTAAGTAGGTGTCGTGGGATGTGAAGGGACCGTAGATTATTGGTGACAGAGATGGATAGCGACTGATAACGAGCCAAAGGAGACGAGAGCTCCTAGGTCTGTGAAGCCTCTCGTATCAAAGGTTGAACCCAGGAATTCTACAAAATGATGTAGGATGTGACCGGATTGTAGGTACTTGGCGAAAGGAATTGATAACATCTGATAAGAGCTGATAAAGGATCCTATAGAGCAAGAACCACCGACCAATCAAAATCCTTACATTTTCGGTATTCAAAGTGGCGTTGACTCTCTGGTATGGTCCACTCGATAAGATGTGGTGGTAAAGTGCGGTGACAAAAAATGGTAGTGGGCTTAGTGAAAGTGAAGTGGATCGATGAACTCTATCAGAAATGAAAATTGGGATCATTTCTTGCTATTAAGTTAAGACCGCTATCCAGCAATTATTGGGACTTAATGAAGGGTCATGGTTTTTTTTATTTCAATATCCTCTGTAGCATCACTTATCCTAAATGATAAGGGAATCTCGGCTAACAATATGCCCGTAGGGAAAAGATACCAGTCGGACCTCCTGGAGGACGACGGGCCGAACGATTCGAATGGTAATGCAAGACTCCGACTCCCTTCTAATGTTAAGGTTCAAATGTCTTGATGACGCGTATTATTCCTCCTTCCCAATTTTTCCGAAGGTTGAATAGTCTCTATCAGCCCCATATCGAGTAGTGCAAATCTAAACTAATCAAAATCAGTTGCCATTACTGATCGCTACATTTACAACTATATTCTAACCACATCTCTGCAATTTTCTTGGCGTCAAACACTGTACGACTGAAGGAAACAAATCTGCGACTATGCAACAGACCAGTACAGCAGACATGTCGTCATCTGTCGTCTTTGCGGTGTGAGATCGGGCGTTGCCATGATGGTTTCGCACTTGACCCACGAGTACGGTCGGCGTAATCTCTCAATTTCCGCAGCTGGGTAACGTATGTGGAAGCGTTAATCCCTTTGCCAGCAGCTATCAGTGTTCCTGCCTCTTCTGGACCAACAACGGGACAGGATAACCTTTGAGAGGTGAAGGTTGCCTTTTAAGGTGGCTTCTGGATGATCCCTTTCGTCCACCCAATGCCGCCTCCTCCCACCGTAGAGGAATCACTTCTCATCTCCAGAGTTTATCGAGTTGAGAAAGAGGTGCTTTTATTAGAAAGAGAGGAGAGAAGTGCATGTGGCCACCATCTTCGAGAGGTCGTAAGCGGACAGTTCATGTAGGAACCATCGCTAAGTTTTGCTCCCTTGCCGAGCTGTTCCAGCCCACGCACAATTGTCAATTGACTATAGCCGAACATGATCGCCGCTTCCCTGGTGATCAGGTACGGGTTCTCCTCCACGGTGGAGCGTAATACTTCCAAATCAAACTCCGACCGACCCGACCTCAAAGCATCTGCTAGTGTGATGAAAAAGTATCATTCAATGATGACAACATCCATGCAAACGAACGAAATATGGACGGATTAAATACAGGGAAAAAATAAATGCATCAACCTGATACATTCCCTTGCCCATCGGAAATTCCCCAGTAAAGACCGTTCGATTGTTTAAATCTGGTATAAAGGAACTTGCATTCGCAAAGATAACTTTCGAGGTATGCAGAAATTCGAAGAAGTATAACGTAGACTTACCCCAGGTCTCGATTGTAGTGTGCTGTCGACCTGGCCTTTCAATGTCCCAAATCCAAATACGCGCACGATGGCCACCGTACAATCGCGTACCGCTATTGGAGAAGGCAATAGAATATGCCGCAGTTAGTTCGTCCTAAATATCTGAGAACTAAACAGCATTAACCAACTTGAACTTTCATAGCGTCAAAGCCGGAAAAGATGAATCCGACAAAGCTCTGAAACCATACGGGAATGGGCTCTATACATACACAAAATGTAGAGTGGTAAAGCTGACAACAACGGATTTTGAAGGATTACTCCCATCGTCCCCTGGGAGTTGAATTTCAAAATATTTCCGAGATCCTCGGATAGTTGCGTGATTCAAGAAACTGCACAGAAACGAAGAAAAGTTGAACTTGTATGTATTAGGTAAAATAGAGTTTTCGAGATCGAGATTTCAAGATACAGTTCACAGTGAGTTTGAGGTACCCTTTTTGAGTTGAAAACGTAAGTGTTGATGTAGAGTGGAGCATCGGTGCCAAAGAAAGTGAAAAATTCGCCTATTCCGCGAAAAATAAGGCTGTCAAAGGTAGTGGAATAGAGATTGTACGAAATTGCCATGGAATGACGGAAACTGCATGGAAAAGGATTCAGACGAAATTCCAGGTGTTCCAATGCGCAAAGGGCTATTTACATGATGCCGAAGTTGTCCAAAACTCCTTCCACTGTCGCCATGAGCCCTTTGGTCATGACAGATTGTTTGAACTTTCATGGCAGTACGTTGAAATAGTGCATTCACTATAACGCCGTTGGAACTCGTCCGCTATGGGTGCGTTATTCAGCTGTTGCAATCTCTAAGCCCTCATAATGATCTATCAGGCCATTCACCAATCTGACAGCGACACCTACGGCATACTGGAAGTCACAGATTCACCAGTGATGTTTCTCATGAACCATTTCTATCGTGATCTGTGCCTCTGGAGCACAATAGCACCTTTACAAAACTGCGAGGTACTGCTGCTATTTATAAAACGGAGTGCAGTTTTCGCAATCTGGTATTCAAAAGGGTATTTTCTCCTCTTAAACGGGTTTGGTTTCAAACAATCGATGGGATCCTGGGCTGACACAGGGTATGAGTAGCTGCCGGTGCTCAACCGAGACAGACGTTTAGGGCTACATGGTATTTTTACCTCATCCCTGTTGCTCTTTATTCTTATTTTTCAATGGTAGGATTAACTTGTTGTTGCATGGTGATGAATAAACTTCTAATGCGTGTGAAACCGCGGCGATTCAGCTGGCATTTCCTGTTTCACTAACCGAGAGGGGGGGGGGGGNGCAGGGGCGGGGCGACATTCGTGCGTGATACGGGCCGATACAAGACGGTTAGTTGTCGGTGAAAGGTTGGCCCTCAGCCTCAATAATGCCTAGCTAATTAAGGGGTTTGTATAACCACGACTGAGGCTAGTGAAGTCGAAAGATGTATGAACATTGTAGACAGAGATTAGGAAGAGGACGATGGACAAAAATAACAACAAGAAGAAGAGAACATAAACATGTCAAATTTTGCCAAATGATTCGACTAAAATTGGACCTGCTCCTCGAGTCATTGTTTCTTTAAACGCGAGCACTACGTCGCCAACATATAAAATTGTTTACAGGCCTGCTTTCTAGACGTCTTCTGAAGTGGTACAACCAATAATCATGGTAGCGTAGGCTGCGCCCCAGTTGCCACAAGAACGCTCGTACCACCATTTCCACCATTATTAGCAGAACAAATGAGAAATTTCAAATCATAAGCTTTAGCGGAAGCATCTGCCGACCACCTCATGACAGCTCAGATCTCTCGGAATTTTATGGAAGCAGCCATAGAAATACTGGAAGGGGATATCACTTACTTGTGTGGATTTTACAGATTGAGGTTCACTTTCAAATTTGTTTCTGCGAACGTTGGACGAATGTGTAGAAATCTGCTCAGAAGTGCTTTAAGAACAAATGCCTGTCACAGATTTCAATGTGTATCACGGGAGATTATTATAAGTCGACAAGAAGGACGTATTGTATACGGGTAGACAGATTTTTTTGATAATTACATGGTTGACCAAGTAAGAACGCCGGGCATGTTAGAAGTGTAGGCGAGGTAATTTTTTTTTNTTTTTTTTTCATAAAACTCCATGTAAGCTCCTAGTAGATCCCAATAAAACCTGTAATATTGCGGAATTTTCGACGGATACTTCCCGTACACCGATACATAACACTCTTCATGATGCCTTCCTGCGGAAGAGAAACGCAAAAAACTGCTTCATCACTGTTTTGGAGTTTTTATCGCTCCCTCTGCGAAAACTGAACGCCTCATAGTAGGAAGAGCTAGATTTTTAATGTAAGTTGTACAGAACCCCCAATCGACATCGATCGAATAAGGTCATTGGTATCATTACGGTGAAGCATCCATTTCACCTTCTCCGGCCCTTGAAGCGTAAACACCCTACGGCCTATGCAGAAAGGGAAATTATGACTTTCCGTTTGAACAAACAAACATACCACGAGTAAAAATTACACACTGCTTACAAGCACACATGCACTCCAAGCATCCTTCTTATATATAAAGCAGTAACTTTGTTTGTCGGTTTGTCGCTATGTAGGTATGTCGGTCTGTCCGTCCGGGTTACTTTGAGATTATGATAACGGTAGTGATATATAAAACTTATCCTTCTTATCCTACTATATATAACTCCTGTCCCCGTGGATCGAGAGCTTTCAATCTTGGCAGGAATACGGAGGGTAGTATGGGAACACTTATGACAGGTAACAGGAACGAACCCCGCCTACAGGGGCGGGGCGTAAGTAACAGAATTTTTGGGCCGCAAATCGATAACCCGTGTCCCCGTGGACCTATAGCTTTCAAAATTGGTAGGAATACGGGGAACAGGATGGCAACACTTATGGTGGGTGGCAGGACTGGACCCCGTGCACAGGGGGCGATAGGTGCCCGATAAAAATTTGGGCCGCAAATTCACGACTGCTTACGTGGACCTAGAGCGTTTGAAATTTGGCAGGAGTACACTTTTCTTACTAACAGTGGAAACTCAGCATTTCAGTAAGTGAGGTGGGATATGACGGGATTGTAGGTACTCGGTGACAAGAACTGATCTTAACTGATAGGAGAAGATAAGGGACCTGAGAGAAAATACCTACAGACCAAAATCCCAACATCTCCGGTATCTACGATGTAGCTCTGACCTTATGTTTCATTCGATAAGACGGTATAGTAGAGCACGGTGACAAAAGTGAGTGGTAAGTGCAGTGATAGGGACCTATTAGGGCAATACGATAGGCAGATTAGGACTTTGTTCATTTTTTACTATCAGATTACGACCGCTACCCAGCAAGGTTTGTGATTCACTGAAGGTTCCTCTTTGATCGATGTCATTTGCGACAAAAGCTAATCGACCGCCTATAGTCCGTAATCCTCAACTAATGATATCTCTGTAAAGGAAAGGGTCCATTGATAAAGAGCATCTGACAACGGTGCCATCATCACTCAGAACATCACAGCATCATCTTTGATTGTCAAACAGTTGGATTTTTAATGGGTATGTATTTCTTAGGAAAGAGCCAAAGTTCGAGACCTCCAATCAAAGGCGTAGGCAACGACTTTAAATGAATACCATTTGCACTGCCCTGTTAGTCCTGTGTCAAATTTCGTGTACAGGAAACTGTCATTTGTTTCAAAAAAAAAAGAGTGGAGCATTAGACTCACTACAATTTTATCAAAGGAGGGAAGCTCTCGATTTCTGTTATGTCAAAGAAAGATTTTGAGCTCTGTTTCAGTTTCATAATCTCTTTCGGCTAATCAGCGAAAAAGAAACTCAAACTCAGCAAAACAGCGAAAAAACTTAAATCTATAAACTTTGAAGAAGGGAAAAAAATTCTTCACTTCAACATTTCTCGGGATAGGGTGTTCGACACAAGAGGAGGAGAGTCTGGCCTTAACCGGGCGATCCGACTGGTTATATATAAATTAACAGCAAGGTGTCAACATATTAGCATGAACTGATTACCCTGAAACAGAAAAATCTGAAACTTGCCAGCCCACTTACTAAGTGGTTCATTCCTCGATATGACGCATACCGCTTGCCTTTGCTACTCCAGAGATGAATTGGGTGGTACTTAGCTGAAGTTGCTAGAAGTTCTTCAGTCGTTCCTCCGCAAAACCATTGTGCATCGTAAATCGGATCGCCAAGAGGAATGCTCGACAACAGTGACACTCGCTTTAAAGAATGCTCCTTTAGTGAATCCCACTGAGTGTGAGACTACCAGAAATCCGCTCACCCGTTCTTCGTTCAATTCGAAGATTCTCGCTGAATTATCAGCAGAGGTTGTAGCAATACAAGATCCGGACATCGAAAACCTGCATAGCTTCAGAAAATTGTTTTTCAGCTTCAAATTGCTTAGACCACTCATCTTAGAGCATTCGAATGGCTTGGATACGCTAAAACACTCAGATCTCGAAAAAATTGATGGCGATGACGGTGGACCGCCCTGCCTGATGTAGGAGAAAACCGTTCACCTATCGCACAAAGTCATAGACAAGTTTTCCCGCTTGAAAACTGACGGTTGAGGTAGAGGCACAAGGATCTGAAAACAGCGAACAAGTAATGTAAGCTCTGGTTCGAAACACCAAATAACCATAGTCTGAGTGTGTTGCTCACGAACATGGAAGTCATATCTCGTCTGCCACTGCGTCACGTGGCTGAGATGCTCCAAAGTTCCAGATCGGCAAAGGTTCCGCTGAGACTCACAAAGCAAGTAAAAAACAGCGATTTACCGTTTGTGGTGGCACTCAAGATGATCGAAAATGCTCACGTGCTACGGCGAGCGAAGCGTGAATCCGTTGATGTCGAGCAGAAGTACAGAAAATACTTAGCGATCAGAGCGAAATATTGGGCCGCCGCATAGCACCCACGATGTGTGTTGTGTAATTACTAAGGTAACGTCGCAGAGACAAACGTCACATGATTGTCGAAGGCTGTCGGTCCTTCATCTTTTTATGGGAAAAAAGCTTGCACCATTGTCACTATCTAGTTAGAGAGCCAATGAATATAAGGCCATTTGAATGTTTGCGCCCTTCGCAAACATTTCCTCGCGTTAGTTCTCAGCTCCCCACCCTAGGCGTTATGCACACGGCCCTATGTTTATCTAACTGGTGTAGAATTGAAGCGCGTAGCGTGTTTATAATGAATCAGTGTTTTTTACCCTTGTATGTTTTTTGGATAGTAGGTTAAGTAAGGCACCCTGGTTTGGACGAACTGGTAGGATATGTTGCCCGTTCATAAATCCTCGAGGGGCTGGTCAGCCCATCCTGTAGGAGCGCAGCGTGGGTGTAGGGGCCAGGTGAGCCAGTAGGTCCGACAATGAGGGCTCGAACTACCAATGTCAATCGTGTCGAAAGGATGGCCCTGTTTGCCACAAGTACTGCACGGAAGCGAATTTCGCGAATGGCTTGGGTAATGGAAAAGAAAATAGTGGTAAAATCGATCTTCAGTTGATATCAAATTTCGAGCGGGATCGCTTTGGGTGGTGGCTGGGGCAACCAAGATTGGAGGAACTTAGATTCAGTCTCCGAAAACTCCCAGAGAAGCGATTCGTAGCGATTCGAGGGTAAATTGTTGCACGTAGGGGTCAATAATTCTTCCGACCCTCGCACATACTCCGGTCGAAGACAACTCACATTCAGCGAAGAAGTAAATGATCAATCTATCGATAAAACCTTTCTCCCACCAATTGCTCTACAGGCCTACCTTGCCGCATTTGCGCACAGCATGCTTCCAAAGTTAGAAGCAGGAGAATTCTGGATTCTCATAATAATACAAGAGATAGATTTTTTCTTTGAAGATGTAATCAAAGAGAAACCTCGAAGTCACTTTGCTTCAGTGAGCATGAATGTGCCTAACAATTAAATTTGTAGACTATCTGATGTCACACTGCCTGCATTTTTTTTACATATCTCTCAAGCTACATCTAACCACGTCTCTATACCTAATCGTCTCATAATTTTTCGCTAGTCTTTAAGAAAGCATGTTACAAAGGGGTTTCAACCTTCAGGTAGCTCCAACAAAATTGGCACATTTGGAGGGGGCTGAGCGAATTTCTCATCAAGGAAATCATGAGGACCCATTCAGACAACACAACGAAACAACTTATAATCTATTGTTCCAGCTTTTTCAGCGAGAATCGGATATCTTGGGCTTGAGTCGAGACCGGGATCCCGCAAGGGGAGGCCCGCCGAACCCTCTGACCGGCTCTCGTGACCAAAGAACCCGAAGTGCTCAAGCTCATGGTGGGACGGCGCCCTCCTTGAGCCCAGCAAGGCTATCCTGCGAGACGAAAAACGCTACCACTTCTGCCACTCGCCCTAGTCCCCTGCAGACTGTCCCTGCCCAGTCCGGTAGCGCTAGATCAGCACACATCTAAGGCGAAGAAATCTCAGGGCCGTAGGCTATCATAGGAAAAGGACAAGAATGAGCCACCTGATCACACTTATAACTACAGGAGTGTCAGAACGGCCATTCAGCTCTCAACCCTGATTGAAAAATCACAACGAATTTTATATCATGTGATTGTACTGAGTGAAACGAAACGGAAAGAGCCTTTGACGTGTACATGGAGTGATGGAACTGCGGTTTTTCCCGGCGCTCGCGAGACGGGAACAACATCAGGAGGAGTTGGCTTTATAGTGGCACCCGAGTTTGCAAAGAAAGTTACGAGTGTCACATTTTACAGTCATCGATTCGGTATCCTGACCGCAACTTTGACCAAGGACATCAGCGTCTCTATCATTCAAGTATACGCCCCCACCAGTGATTGTTCCGACGATCAAGATGAGGACTTTTACGACTATCTCGGCGAGCTCGTTCGGTCGCAGAAAAGCAGCTACATAGTGGTATCTGGTGATTTTAACGCACGAGTTGGTGGAAGAAGATCAGGGGTACGCTTTATCGAACCAAACTGTGCTGAACAACGGAACGCCGCTGGAGAGAGGCTGGCGAACTTTTGCGAGATACATCACATGTTTCATGGTAACAGCCAGTTCGTAAAGCGCCAACGAAAAGATGGACTTACGAGTCCCCGAATGGGCAATACTACCACGAACTAGACCATATCCTGTGTAGCAGAAGAGCCATCACAGATGTCGGAGTAGCCCCATCATTCAATACTGGAAGTGATCATCTACGCGCACGACTGCACTTCGAGCGAAGCCATGTGCGCCTGTNCGCCAAGGAGACCCTATCTCCCCAAACCTTTTCGCTGCATGCCTCGAATACACTATACGTCACTGCGCATGGGATTCCAAAGGAATCAAAATCGACGGAAGGTATTTAAGTCACCTGAGATTTGCGGACGACTTAGTTCTCATTTCAAGAACATCGGATGAAACTTCTCAAATGTTAAATGACTTACATGCAGCTGGTATCAAGGCCGGTTTGAACATCAACATGAAGAAAACGAAATGTATGAGGAACGAATACTCAGATCGCAACCCTGTTTACCTTCAAGGAGAACTCTTGGAGGATGTCGATGAATGCGTGTACCTTGGCCGACTACTTAACATGAAAAATGACCTAAAGAGCGAATTGGTGAGAAGGAAAAAAGCCGGCTGGGCTGCGTATAACTCGATCAGGAATGTAATCGAACATACTAGGGACGAGGAATTGCGAGCAACCCTGTTTAACTCCACGGTGCTACCAGCCCTGAGCTACGCAAGCGAAACTTGGTCTCTGACGAAAAACTTGGAAACCCAGCTACGAAGGATACAAATATCCCTCGAGCGTCGAATGGTCGGGATAACCTTGCATCAACAACGGATCAACAGGCTGCACAACGAAGACATACGTTCGTTGTCTAAAGTTCGCGATATTATTCTGCACATCGACAAAGCAAAACACACCTTTGCTGGACATCTGATAAGGCGCGATGACGGTCGTTGGAGTACAAGTGTGTGCTAGGAACCACGCGAAAAGAAACGGCCTCGTGGTCGACCTCCTCTACGATGGCAAGACTCTCTTGCTCACAGAAACAATATCTGCGATTCTAATTCAATTAAGGTATCAGTCCACTGGACAACATTGGCTCAAGATAGAAAATCGTGGAAAAGAAGTTGGGACCCGCGCACGAGCAATCGCAGCCGACAACGGGTTGCCAAATAATCCAAGTAAGTAAGTGTATGCGCAGATGAGTTTCAATGCATTGTGGAGGCTGCACCGTTCACAAGGAAACCCAGTAGGAAGCTCAAACAACTTGCCATGATCCACTGCGACAGTGAAAGGAAATTCTGTACATATTGGGCTTGGCGTAGTCGGCACTTTGTGCAACAACTGAAATTTCATCTGAATAACCCTCACATGTCATTTCCGTCACGTCCTCGTCCTCCGCGTAATCTCGTCCGACCATTATTTCCCCTACTTTTGAGGAGCCTTATTCTTCTCGAAATTGACGAATTTTCTCGCTTTCTTCGATACCAATGAACTACTTCCAGCCTATACTTCCGCTTTTTGAATAAAAGGAGGTACCTCAGAATTATCGTGAACTGTGCCTTTAACCCTAACGTTGTCTGGAACGTATGGCAGTCAACATAAACCTTAATTAGATTGATGCCCTACTATTCTCAAATGGAATGCGACAGAGTTGCGCACCCTTCGAAAGCGCAACAAGTTCAGATGACAACAGATTGCGCCCAGTCTGTGTATGAGTGTTGTTCTCAATGCGCGAGTAGTTTAATCTAGATGTCAATCGAGTTTTCGAGTTTGTCCTCAAGAGCTTCCTCATAGAAGAGAGAGTAACTGATGTTCAAGATGTAGAAATTGTCAGCATCATTAATAAACTTTTGTACCAATTACGGGCAATACCTTCGGTAGTACCCGATCCTAATACAGCAATGACCTCATCGCAAACATCTTCAAAGTACAGTCTGCGTTTTTTTCGTGAAGATCATAACTCGGATTTGCAGTTGATCAATTTCAGCGACGGACACTGAATAGTGGAACAACTGCGAGATGACTTTTTATTCTTGATAGTGAGAAATCGAGTTTTCCTGCTTTGAATGGGAACATGAAAACGAGCAGGATTAAGCGGGATGATTCCAATTTTTTGAGGTAAATGTTGCGAGAACCTTTATAATCCCATCAAAAGCTATTCTCAAATTTCAATACCCAGGAAAACGACAAATTGCCTGTTTGTTTTTACCTGAACTTTCGGTAGCTTTGACAATAATTCTTGATCACCTCCATCTGTGACCGCGGAACGCTTTCCAAAACTGATAGCTCTCTCTGACCCCTTAAGCTAAAACTGTTATCATTTGAAAGACGACGCTTTAGCAAATCTCAAAAAATATACCTCAAAGACTTCATGTTTCTCATTTCTTATTCTAACAGTATCATTCTGCACAGATTGAGCACATTTTAACTCTGCATTAGGGTCGCCAAATGTCGATTGTGAGACAGGATCTTGCTTGTGGACACCCTTCAAAAACTGTTGTCAGTTTCCGGCAAAAGTGCTAGGAATCTGATGATCAAATAAGGGATGATTCGAAACAGCGATAAAGCCATACTTCAGCAGCGATCATTATTCTCTGAAGGGCTCTCCGCTCACGTCTGTTAAGTTTCTTATGTGGATCGTTCAGCTTCACTAGATCAGCCGCGATAAATGCTTCAGCCAGATTCTTTGAGTCGGATGTTGAACACTGAAAATAAATTTTTAATAAATCGACATAACTAAGAAATTCTGATCGGATCTTCATAAAGTCGACCAGCCCTGACGAAACAAAGCTGACGGAGGCCTTGCAAGCTACTTGCAAATTATGCACCAAAGGAGAAACAGTGGTACATTTGCTAAAGATATCGGAAACATATTTTATCTATTGAAAATAAGATTGGCTGGAATAGTCCTTTATCACTTACCAGTTGGGCTACGCACGCTAATGCGCGCACCACATGCCCTTTACCGCTTACCTACGACTTGTTAGAGGACCAATTTAAACGGAGAACGTCCGTTGCGCGTGTCCGTCAAAAGTAGGTCACCCCGCCCACTCGCACGCGATCACACTGAGGTCTCGAGATGACATTACAGTACCACCAAGTGTTATTGGAGCAAATGATTTGCATTTGTCTGTGTTATCTTCTTTTTGAACTGACTGCCGTGGACCAAACGCAAAGCGTATGCCCCAGTGACAATTGCGACGTCTGTCAAATATCACGGGCCGACTCGCCGCGTGCGACGGCTGCGGCGTGACCTAGTTTCGACGGACAAGCGCAACGAAGCGCACCCAATTTAAACAGTGTCGACAGACTTCCCATTTCATAACTGTTTGCTCACCGCGCTCGTGTGACATGCACACTCTTCGTCGTGCCTACGTGACTTTTGGAAGGACGCACAAAGGGGTATACAAACAGACACACAAAATTACCGGTCTATATATAGACAGTCGGACGCCCGGCCTATGCCGGGCCCCCTCCTTTTTATGATGGAATGTGATGAACGGCAAACAGCACACTCCTTTGCTGAAAACATTGAATGATGCTTTCCGGAACATGAAGCTCGATAGAGGAACAATAGGGCATGCAAACGATATTCAAAACGTGCCGATGCCTATGCCTTTGATTAGAATCTGTCTGTCTTGATCTGTCGCTGTTGATGTTAAAAATAATGACCCATTGAAGATTTAAGTGGTAGGCACTCAATGCCTTGAATGGTACTCACAGATGTTGTCGAGTCATAATAATACCACTATCAAATGTCTTTATGAATGCAGCTCCTTTCCTCTATACAT